>JAQGAS010002431.1:0-10547 GCA_034686365.1 Pachymerium ferrugineum
TAAACAGAATTATCCTCATGTCTATAGTTTTGAAGTTATATAGGGTGGTCACTTTAAAGTAAACACCCTGTATATAATGGTTAACACAGGATTGAATCTAGTTTAATAGTAAAAATTTTTAAAAAATTCTTACTGGTATGTATACAGCTATATTTTGTCTGTTAGGGGTCATCACATTCCAAAGACGATTGACATCAAATTGGGATGAATTGTGTAGAAATGTCGAAATTATGTTTACTACAACTTGATCATAGGGATCTTCTGTTAAACACGCTGTGCGAATGTCTACTACATCCTGTGAAATGCAAAAAAGAATGTGTTGCATACCTCGCATTACACCCGGACAAAGGTAAACGACTGGAAATTGAACTTGAGTTCTACGCATAGTATAACTTTGTTTGATCACTGGCTCACTTATGTACAGAGTTATGCATTTCCATATATGCGAGGCACACAGACAACCCATTGATATTACAGCAAATGACCAAAGAAATCGAATTACGATGTTAGTATTCTGATTGAAGATTTGATCTAGTCCAGAAATGTTGATTTTTGGCTCGTTTTTGTCAATCATTGTTTTGCGAATTTCGGTCTTAGACTTATAAGGAGTAACAAAATTTTGGGACTTAACCTTAGTTCTGTGTGGTTGAACGTTAGGATAGTTAATACCATAAGAAATTGGTGTAGGTTTCATTATCAAGTACAGTTTAGTTTGTGGTGCCGTCGCTTCATTTACAATGCGAAAACGTTTATTCTTGACCAATATGTAGACACGAACGCGGAAAATCGATTTAGGCAATAAATTTTGCTGGACGTTCTTTCTTAATTTATGATGTGAAAATTGCAGGAAATTGACTTGATAAATGCAGGAAGTTTTTTATGGTTGAGATAATTAATAGGTTGAGGGTGTGTCTATTCGTCACGCGTATATTGTTTATACAATCAATGTCGCATGGTTTCTTAAAACGCTTGGCTCATATCCATTTTTTATTTCGTAAAGAGATCGATTAACTCGAACTTTCTTGTATAGGGAACTATTAGGTGCATTCGAAAATTCAAAACACACACTCACACATATTGGGTGTGTTGTAATAAAACGAGCAAACATGACGTCATGATAGTGCCACTTAACTAAAACATGATTAATACATGGTCTCATGCATGTGGCAGTTATCCAAGTGTAAACATTTTGCAAGTCTTTTACCAAAATTCTGCAAAATATACAAATGATTTAGAAGTTTGTAAAATATATGCTGGCAATTGTCACATATTTAGCAAAGGTTGGTAAAAATAAACAAGGGTCCAATTATGTTTTTACGTGCATGAGACTACGTGCAATCGTGTGTTAGTGAAGTGGCACTACCATGACGTCATGCTTGCTCGTTTTTGGCGGACATTTTATTACAGATGCGTCATCAACATACTCAATACATGTGTTTAGGCACATTAGCAATTTGTTTTGTTAACATGGTCAGCAGACTATTTGAAAACGCTCATTGATCAAAGTGAGCTTGTTGTTGCATTCTAGTTAAACAAAATGGACCGCAGAGATTCGTTGTTCGATTTTAAATGTTTTGGATAGAAAATAAGACCCAAGACGATTTGATTTTACCATTTTACTGACAAAGCAATACAATTTTGTGTACGCTCATTGATAAAACAAAAAGTGGCATGTCCGACTTTGCCTATTCGGGGCATAGGGGACAGTTTTGCCCCAATCCCATTAGAAGTTAAAACAGGAAGTGAAGCAATTGCAAGTTGGCTAATTATAGGAAATTACAGACTGGACGATAATAACTGTATTACTTTCAATATACCTTTAACAAGCGGAAGGATATTGACGATAATAAATTTAGTACATGGTTTATAGTGTGTCATAATTGCTAGAATCGGTTGTTAAAGGCTGGGCAGGTTATGTAATTTATTATTGTGTATTATATATCACTATAAAAGTTTTTTTTTCAATACTTTTTGATTAGTTATTAACTTTAATGTGCAAGTTGGTGTCACTGTAATCATTTCCACGTACACTTAAAGACTACGTATATTGCAGTGAAGTTAAGTGCATATATGCTTAATTTAAGAGCAATTGATTTTCTGATTTAAAAACTGACAGTTTGCAAAAGTTCAGTTGACTTTTACTTTTTTCTCGAGTAATTGTGAACTTGATGGATTTTTTAAATCACTCTAATTATTTAGAGCAATACTTGGCAATGCGGTGAACACAATACTCAAAAACTTCCACTAAAGTCAAAACACAGAAACCCAAGAAAAATCCCAAACTACCTCCAATATCACTTAAGCAAGCAATAAATTTATAATAGAATCTCTCAACCGATTCCTCGTAAATGTTATCGCCAAAAAATATTTTAACAGAAGTGGTGTTATCGATCCGACTAATAACATTATGAGTTGTGGTATACAAGATTTCATTACATGGTCTGAAGCAGTTACAAGCAGTAAAGTTGAATTCTGTGTACTTGTTATGAAGGGCCAAATGGGAACCAATCAATTCTTGAATTTCAGTGCAACTACTTCGGTTGCTTAACTTAATATATGGTAATCTAATTTTTAGTACAAAAGAAGAAATAATATTTTAATTTCTATAAAAAAAATATTATAACTCACTTGCAGTGATCTGACAGATTTTTCTCAAAACACTTATTGGTGCAATCAAGATATTCATCAACAGTCACACAAGGATTTTTAGTTCTATTTTCGTAGGTGAACTATTATTAAGAAAAAAATTATTAATAACAAGAGCTAACTTAGTTGCATAAAATATTACAAAGTCAAATCTCATTAATATTTTCCTGTTTTTTATTTTTACCTTTGTCATTCGCAGTTCTATATGGGTCTCAAATCCATAGTATATATCTCGGATTTGTGAGTAAAGAACGTGATTAAGTTTCTGGTTGACCTTTTCATTCGGTATAGTTTGAAAAGAAAGCTAAAATGTAAAGTATATTAGCAAAAGTTAGGAATTTTGGTATTGAAATTTTTACTAGAGTCAATGGTCTTGGTTTATTCAAACTCTTCTGGAGCCGAAATTTTCCACTTTCTTCCTTTTCGTTCGCCAACTTTTCTTCCAACTCTCTAAAAACAGAATACACCTCTTCACTCTTAAACTTTAAATTTACATAAGTGAAGGGTCCTTGGTATTCCATTTTTCGACCTAAAAGTTTTATTTAAGAATGTTACTGTAGTATTTCCTTTATTATAAACAATTTCAAAAACTTGTATTAAGTTTCAAACATGTGCCCCAGAAGGTTTCCACTTTCCCATCTATGGAATTTTCGAGTAATTTTCCATCTTCACTGCAATTTTGTTCATTTTTATCGCACTAAACAAAAACAAAGTCAATTTAATATATAGAAAACTATAGAAACAAAAGAAAAATTTAATTCTTACTGGTACGTATACAGCAATAGACTCTATGTCAGGGGTCATCATTTCCCATAATATACCAACATTATTATCGATATCTTGTATATGGGTCAATAATTTTTTAACTACAATTTCAACATACGGATCATCTTTATGGCAAACACTATTATCGTTCATATTCTGTACAGCGCAGAAAAATGTGTGATGAATACTGCGTAATAGGCCAGGACATACGTAGGTAGCAGGAAATTGAACTTGAGTGGTTCGTACAATGTAACTTTGTTTAATCACTGGATTACTTAAGTAGAGAGTTACGCATTTTGATATATGCCAACAACAGAGAGCGTTAAGTGTTACGAAAGTGATTAACCAAAGAAGTCGAGTGAGTATGTTAGCATTTGTATTACATATCTGGTCCAATCCGGTGATATTGATTTTCGGTTCGTTTGCTTGTCCACGAGTTTTACGACCTTGAAATACAGCAATAGAAGAAATTTGATGTTTGTTTCTTGTTGTGTATTGCTGATGAGTGTGAAGAGTCTTAAAATTATTAGGGGAAAAGTTCATTCCATAGAACACTGGTGCAATCTTCATTATTCTTAAGTTTAGTGTATTTTAGTATGCACAAATTCTTTGCTATATGCGTAGATCTACCACTGCCAACAATTGTTGGTCTGAGACTATTAAGTGTTTTTTTTTTCCTGTTATCGGAACTTTTAGTTATGACATTTTTTATTTATTATTGTTGATGGAGACAGTAATATGATAATGAATTTACTAATATTAATATATTGTCATGATAATTATAGAAAATGAGCTTTTAACAAGCACAAACGAGCTGTTATAATTTACGGCCCAAGATGCTGTTGCTAGTGGTTCCACTGTAATTAAGTGACGAGTAAACATTGTCATATTTGTGAAAAACATGCTTGATTTATATGCGCTGTGCACATAACTGACATTATTCTTAATATGTAAAATGATAAATGAATGTAAATGATAAATAGTAAAATATTAGGAGTAAAAGAAATACTGTATGTTTGTAACTAGCTCTACTCAGCGTTGCTTACGCCGTTCGAGTTAGTATTTCTTAAATTATTGTTATTGTTGTTATTGTTGCTGTGAGGTCAGTTGTTATTGTAACTTAGCAAAGGAAACATGTGGTTTTATACATAAAATAGATAGATTGTTAAGATGGTTGTAATGTAAAAAAAAAATTTTTTTGAGCAGTGCAAAAAGAAACTTTCTTTCTCAAGATGATTATTATTAGGGTAAAATACTAGTGTTATAATTTTAAATATTTTGGTGCTGACTAATATTTAATTAGAAGTGCCAATGTTTCACAATGCGATGAACCAAATGTTCAAATACTTCTACAACAGTTAAAATACAAACACCTAAGAAAAATCCTAAACTACCTCCAATATCACTTAAGCATGCAATGAAATGATAACTGATTCGACTGATTCTTCATAAATGTTATCACCAAAAAAGATTTTAACTGAAGTAGTGTGGTTAGTTCGACTAACTACACTATGACTACTACTGAACAATATCTCTTCGCATGGTCTAAAGCAATTACATGTACTGATGTTAAATTTTGTATATTTATTGTGAACATGCAAGTGAGTAGTAACGAATTCCATGTTCAGTTGACATGGCTTCCCATTGCTTTTGGTAAAATAGGGCAATCTAGATAGAATAAAATTGGTATTTTTTAGTTGTTCAAATGTTGGCACTTACTTGCAAGAAGTAGATATTTCTTTTTCAAAACAGTTATTAATGCAATCAAGATAATTATCTAGGTTTCCACACGGTTCTTGAATTCTATTTTTGTAAGTGAACTATAAAAGAAAATGTTATGACATTTTATTATTTTTATTACATTTATTTACTTTTTTCATTTTCATTTCTATGTCAGTCTCAAAACCGTAATACACATCTCGGATTTGTGAGTAGAGAAGATGGTTAAGTTTGTTATTAGGTAAATGTTGAAAGGAGAGCTAAAAACAAAAGTAAGAAACAACATAAATGTATATAAAGTTTTGGATTGTAGCAATGCGCAGGGCAATTAGATTAAACATTTTACGAGTATTAATGGTCTTGGTTTTTCCAAACTTTGCTGGATCCGCAACCGTTCATTCGAATCATTTGTTTCTTTTAACATTTGCTCCACTGCAAGATTGATAATATCCAATTCAGAAAGTGAAAATTTAAGAATCATATACGTGAAAGGTCCTCGATAATCCATTGATTGACCTAAGAATTGTAATGGATTTTGCATGGATTACTTTTCTCAAAAAATATTTTGATATCAAACTTGTATTGAATGCCCAACATGAGCCCCAAAATGTGTTAATTCTGTCATGTTGATTGGATAATATTTTGCCATCCTCGCTGCAGTTGCGGTCATTTTCATTGCACTGTAGCGAGAAAACATTTTCACTGTTTGCGTGCTATTGTGTTTTAAGTTACTAAAGTAACTGCTAGCAAGTCATACCGGCACATATATTGTTACGGCATCATTGGTGGGATTTGATTGTTCCCAAGTTTCAGAAACATCATCTTCCGAAGTATTGTTTTCAAAATTTGGAAATTGTGAAGTCAAAACTTGAGTGAAAGGATCTTGTTTGTAACAGTCTTTATAATTGCGAATGTTATTTGATACACAGAAAAGTACGTGTTGAAGACTACGTATGAATCCAGGACATACGTAAATAGCTGGGAATTGAACTTGCGAACTACTTACAGTGTAACTTTGTTTAATAACTGGGTTACTTAGGTAAAGAGTTATGCAATAGATATATGAAAGCAACAAAAAGTAGTCATTATTATTACTACAATCAGCCAAACAATTCTAATTACGATATGATTATTCTGACTGCAGATTTGGTCAAGTCCAACGATGTTAATTTTTGGTTTATCTTCTATTGGTTGGGCTTTTCGATATTGATTTTTCGCTTGATAAGGGTAAATAGGAGATTGGCGTACTGTTTTGTAGTGTTGAATGTAAGGATATTTAAAATGGTTGAGGGCTAAGTTCGGCCCATAAGAAATTTGTGCTATCTTCATTACGGTTTTGTGTTATTTTCTGGACTGCATGCACATAGTCTGACGAAAATAACTTTATTGCTTTCAATATACCTTCAACAAGCGGAAGGATATGGTCGATAATTATGGTGTTCAGTTTATGGCGTGTTCGTTTCACTTACAATGCTAATATGTTTCCAAAAAATAGACACGACCGTGGTAAAATCGATTTATGCAATAAATTTTGCCAGGAGTTCATTCACAATTTATGATGTGAAAATTACAGGAAATTAAGTTTTTAATAAATGCAGGAAGTCTGATATTTAGTCAAGAGAATTAATAGGTTGAGGGTGTGTCTATTGGTTACGTGTTGCATATTGTTAATATTCTAGTTGCTTTCCAAGAAGGTTCATGTACCATGTGTTGGTGCGTGTGGTGTGTAAAGGCTATGTTTTGGTGAAGTAGCAAGGAGACGTCTGACTTGGTCTAAGTCTAAAGCGCATCTACTTTATTTACAGCATTGGTTACAGTTTCAGTTGAATTACATGTTTGTACCACAAGTGTCCTCAATCTTATACAATAGGCCCAATTACTTTATTGCCCCCCTATATAGTTACACTCCCATAATATAAGTGATTTCACAATCCCTAACATATTGAACCTATTGAATATTTAAAGTGTAAACTCTGAAATCATTCACCCCAATTGGTGTCCAATATCGGACACCCATTGAAAATTAAAGTATAGAGTGAAGCAATTACAAGAACAAAAGTTTTTTTATTATTTGGGGAATTGCAGACTTTTAAATCAAAGAAATTTATTCTTTAGAGTAATACTTTACAATGTGGTGAACAGAATACTCAAAAACTTCCACTAAATTCAAAACACAAAAACCCAAGAAAAATCCCAAACTACCTCCAATATCACTTAAGCAAGCAATAAATTTATAGTAGAATCTTTCAACCGATTTTTCGTAAATGTTATCACCAAAATATATTTTAACAGAAGTGGTGTTACTAATCCGACTAATAACATTATGAGTTGTGGTATACAAGATTTCATTACATGGTCTGAAGCAATTACAAGCAGTAAAGTTGAATTCTGTGTACTTGTTATGAAGACCCAAATGGGTATCAACCACGTCTTGAAATTTAGTGCAACTACTTCGGTTGCTTATCTTAATATATGGTAATCTAATTTTTAGTAGAAAATAAGAATTAGGATCTTAATTTCTGTAAAAAATATTATACTCACTTGCAGTGATCTGATAGATTCTTCTCAAAACACTTATTGATGCAATCAAGGTTTTCATCAACAGTCACACAAGGATCTTGAGTTCTATTCTCGTATGTGAACTATTATTGGAAAAAAATTGACAATACGTTACAATTAACAAGACCTAGTTGCATAAAATTTTGCTAAGTCAAACCTCATTAAGTTTTTTATTTTTACCTTTTTCATTCGCAGTTCTATGTGTGTCTCAAAACCGTAGTATATATCTCGAATTTGTGAGTAAAGAACGTGATTTAGTTTCTGGCTAACCTTTCCATTCGGTATAGTTAGAAAAGAAAGCTGAAATTAAGTATATTGGCGTAAATTAGAAATTTTTGAAATAGAAATTTTTACAAGAATCAATGGTCTTGGTTTATTCAAACTCTCTTGAAGCAGTAATTTTTCCCTTTCGTCCGTTTTGTTCGCCAACTTTTCCTCCAATGCTCTAAAAACAGAGTCCACGTCATTGCTTTTATACCTTAGAATTTCATATGTGAAAGGTCCTTGATATTCCATTTTGCGACCTGAAAGTTTCAGTTAAAATGTTACTACATATTTCTTTTATTCCAAATAATTTCCAAAACTTGTGTTAAGTTTAAAACATGTGCCCCAAAAGGTTTCCACTTTCCCATCTATGATACTTTTTAGTAATTTTCCATCTTCACTGCAGTTTTGTTCATTTTTATCGCACTAAACAAAATGAATTCAATTTAGAGTGTGCAAAGAACTATTAGAAAATATTTAATTCTTACTGGTACGTATATAGCAATAGACTCTGCTTCAGGGGTAATCAATTCCCATAATATACCAACATCAATATCGATTTTTTGAAGGTGTGTCAACAATTTATTTGCTACAATTTCAACATACGGATCATCTTTAAAGCAGATAGTGTAATTGTTCAAATTCTGTTTCCCGCAAAAAAGTGTGTGATGAATACTGCGCAATAAGCCAGGACATATGTATGTAGTAGGAAATTGGACTTGACTTGTTCGCACAGTGTAACTTTGTTTAATCACTGGATTACTTATGTAGAGAGTTACGCATTTTGATATATGCCAACAACAGAGAACCTTCAATGTTATGAGAGTGATCAACCAAAGAAATCGAATTACTAAGTTAGCTTTTCGATTACATATTTGGTCCAATCCGGAGATATTGATTTTCGGTTCGTTACCTTGTAATCGAGTTTTAGAAACTTGAAAAGGATTAATTTGATGTTTGTTTCTTGTTATGTATCGCTGATGAGTGCGAAAAGACTTAAAATGATTAGGGGGAAAGTTGATTCCATAGGAAACTGGTATAGTCTTCATTCTTGGATGGTGTCTTAACTTTGTGGTGTATTGTAGTGAGTTAGCACATCCCCTTTGTCGCTGCGGAACCTTTAGGTGTTTTTTCCGGTTCTGGTAACTTTTATAAATGACATTTACTGTAATAGTTTATATTTATTACTGTATTTGGGAACAGCAATTTAGATAATAAATTTACTAATACCAATAATTTATTGTCATGATAATGATAGAAAATGAGCTTTTTAATAAAGTGCAAACAAGATAGCAGAATTTACGGTCTACTGTAAGCGACGAGTAAACATTCTAAGATATTTGTGATAACGTTCAGGAAAAAACATGAATGATTTATATGAGCTGTGCACATAACTGAAGATTCTTAGCACGAGACGATAAACATAAATATTGGTCACTAGTTACCATAGTAAAATAATAACACAGCAGAGACCAATTCACGATGTACAAAATACTCAAAAAAAAAAAAAAAACCCACTAAAGTCAAAACACAAACACCTAAAAAAAATGCTATACCACAACAAACATTACTTAAACACGCAATGAAATCATATTTTAAATTTTCGACTGTTTTCTCATAGATATTATCCTCAAAAAAATTTTAATCGGATTAATTTTGGAAATTTTACTAACCACACTATTCTCCGACAACATACTTAAAAAATGGAAAAAATTTTAGAATATGCAATACAAAGTTATTACCGTATTTGGGGTAACGTGCACAAAGCGTTGCACTTATTTTGCAATTGAAACACAAAACTATTATAACGTTTGGAATTAGTATGAGAGAAGTAGAATAGTTCTTACGTGTACAGAGCATAAGAAAATACCAAGAATTGAACCCGAGAATTGCATTGCGCACTTCGAGATGTGACGGCAATAAAGCCCACTTATGGATTCTAAAGTAATTTTCATTTGATTGCGTTATTTGTATTTTGATCGCAAATTTGGTCCAAGCCGTCAATGTGAAGTTCGACTCATTTTGAGCCTTGGTTTTTCGAAGTAGTGCTTTTTCACTCCATTAAGAGTAAAAGAAATTTGTTTATAAATTGATATGTCGGATGGCAAAAATGATTAAACGACACGGTAAAAGATTTGTTACATAAACAAGTGCAATCTTCATTATTTTATATTGTTGAATAAAGTCTTTTATACCTGTCGTAAGGTAAAAGTATGAAACTTTTTTGAGCACTGCAAAAAGAAACTTTATTTCTCAAGATGATTATTATTAGGGTAAAATACTAGTGTTATAATTTTAAATATTTTGGTGCTGACTAATATTTAATTAGAGATGCCAATGTTTCACAATACGATGAACCAAACGTTCAAACACTTCTGCAACAGTTAAAATACAAACACCCAAGAAAAATCCTAAACTACCTCCAATATCACTTAAAGAGGGGCTGTCATTAAAAATATTAATATTGGGGGTGAAAGATGGTATAATGCACTACCTTTTCTTCCATTGCACCTACACCCGTGAGAGCTTCCATATTTTACAATTTAATCCCAAAGTTACGAGTCTGAATTTCGCGTTTTAGCAATTCCCAGATT
>JAQGAS010002432.1:0-10547 GCA_034686365.1 Pachymerium ferrugineum
TTTCTTGTAGATTTCAATATTTGAAATATATATATCTAAAAGAAAAAGAGAAAGATTATGCAAGCAACAAACCTTGGATTTATTTTGAATTAATGGACTCCATATTTAAAACAAAAACATCAGACATTTTCAAATCCCAACCAGAAGTCAACAACCAGCCGACAATTTATCCGCAACTCATGACTGAGGAATTATTGACGGATGAACCATTGGTGCAGGTTAAGATGGAATCTGAAATCCAAATGGAGTTTATGCATGAAGATACAAAAAATGAAGAACCTGCGAACTTTATTTATTCAAATATAAATCCGATTAATGAACCTGAAATAAAAATTGAACTCGCTGATGATGTTTTCCCTAATGAGCCGGAGAACGCTCCTGAAATAAAAATTGAAGATTTTGCTGATGAAACTATTACTACTAATTACTACGATAATGATGATACAGCAGCTGATGATGCCGTTCATTGTGAATATGATACATCACCGTGTATCTCTTCTTTTGGCAATAACACGGAACTTAAAATTACTAATTATAACGATGAGTCTGTAGATAGGGATTCAGGAAACATTACAAACAATGACGACTTTTTTAGTGATACTAGTTCTATGGAAGTTTCTGCCACCGAATTTCAAGTTTCCACCTCAGTAGTCAATGCCAGAAATGTTTATGACAGTTCCCAAAAAAAATCTAGCAATGAGAAGAAACTAAAAAAAATAGAAAGAAATATTATATCGCTCAAAAGAATAAAAAGTATATATTTAACTATGATTCTAAGTGTAGTTATAAAGCTAATTTTATAATTTGTATGTTAGATATTCGGAGAAGAAGATTAAGAAAAACATCCCTAAACAAAAACCTGAGAGACAAACTTACTGCATTATTTGAAAGGCAAACGTTGCTCATGCAAAAAGAAATGCGTAATATAAAGAATATGATTGCCGAACAGAAGCAATGGGAAAACCGCATTCAAACGCAAATGACAGAATTTCAGTCTACCTTATTAAATATGGTTAAAAGTTTATGTCCAGTAATTAATCAGGTTATTAATACATTCTTATTAAATTTAAAACAGCGATTTAAGTCTTATTTATTTTTACTAGAATAACACAACGTTGCAGCAGGAAGCGTCGAATTCCCAATAAAATTATTATATTTATTTCACGTGTAAATTTTTTAAATAAAAAATCCAAATTATGAGAATTTACTTTTAAGATTCAAACAGACTTAACTTATTTGGGGCGTGTCTTGTTTACTTTCAAGGTTATTTTGGTCCTGACATTAGTAATCGATAAATGCTATTACTGCTTACCCATGAGTCGCTTTAATATGACATGATAATACCATAGTTCCCGATTATAGTTCAGCTTCTAATCTTTATATGGGTGGAAATTTCACGCTTATGGCTCGACATTACGAAAGCACATCTTCGTACTCCGATGACACTGAAAGCGGAGAGTATGGGCTTAATGGTTTGATACTTAATGAAATTCAACTAGGACCTGATATTATCAGCACAATACTTTCTCACGTTCCTGATAAGAATTTAATTATTGATTGCCGTTTGGTTTGCAAAATCTGGAAACAATTAATTGATGACCAGACTGTTTGGCGTCTGAAATGTGAGCGGAAAAAAATTCTGATTCCACATTTCTTATTAGCGAATGGGACACCCCTTCATTTCTACAGAAATTTGTGCTTTAAAAATCCCTATGGAAGAAACTTCATAAGAAACCCTAACGGAGCTGGTAAATTTAATAGATTAAGCTTATAGTTAACTTGTCGTTTTATGTAATGTGTCTAATAGAAGGATTAAGGTACTGGCATTTTAAAAATGGTGGAGATGGATGGGCAATTGAAAAACCGCCGGTAGGTGCTGATGCTTGCGCTGAAGTGGAGGAACTCGGTCGAGCTGGTATATTTTTTTTTCTTATTTCTAAATAAAAATATTTACCCAACTTGTTTTAAGGAGTGGATTCATGTTTCTCAACTTCCTATCAATCATGTGAAAAGTATCAATTAATTGATTTAATATATGAAGGCTGTCATGATTCCGTTTTAGATGAAGTGCAACCTGAAATTTTCATCCAAGATTGGTAAAAACCTATTAAAACTGAATATATAAACATGATATAAATGTGATCTTGAATAGGCATGCCGCACGTTTCGATTGCGCTTGTAGATATGCATTGGTAGTGACATTACTAGATGGAAAAAAAACACCAATGCAAGAATATATTACTGGAAGTATCGACGAAACACAGTGGACCGGTCGCAAATGGAGCAAAGTGAAAATTTAAAGCAAAAATAAAATTTACCGAAAATTAATATCCAATTTTGTTTAGGTGGAGCATGTATTCAAAAACTACGGAGTAGGTCTTCGATATATTCGATTCCACCAAGTGGGCCATGATCTTCAATTCTGGGCTGGAAATTATGGCAGTAAAATGACCGGATCTACTGTAAAAATTGTATTACCAAATTGAAAATAAATCTAATATTGTTAATAAAATTATAACATTTATTTTCACAACCATTAAAGACCATTTTTTGTTCAGATGTGAGATTCTAGCCATTAGACAAAAATAAATTAAATTCGTATACAATTGCCAAGATTTTTTTAAGGAACTTTAGCCGTTATAATAACTGGGACTTGGGTCGTTTTTTTTCTAAAACTATCCTCAATTTGTTGGAACGTCCACTGAAAAGATTCGTTAACTTGTTCGCAAATTCCTTTTTCCATTAACTCCTTAATCAAAAGTAAACAAATGTTTGTACTGTCCAAACCATTTTCCTTTACTTGCGGCTTCTCAGTTGTAGTCGTTGCAATTTCAGTAGTCGATGATAAAGGCATTTTGTCGGCACAGAATGAATTCGACAGCACGAACCTCTTTAACAGTCGCCTTAATTTTTTATTTCGTCGGTTTGAGTCTTCATAGTTATGACTGGAATTCTCGAAAATTTTATTTACAGCTTTGATCAAATGTTTTAAGTCACTTTTCAACTTGTTCGGTCGGGATTGTATAGTCGATATAATTTCTGAATTTAAAAAAAATGTTAAGATTTGTTTGTAATTTATATTACCAAAACTACCCACCAACATCGGGTTGACTTTCGCACTGTTCGCAATATGAAACTGGCTGCAAATCAACCGCTCCTAATTTTTGTAGATTCGAGAACAAACTCTGGGATTTAATCCCTGATGTTTTTGATTGCCAATGTGCAGCCACACTACGAGGTCGAATTCCATCTTTTGTGAATCCTAAATTATCCAACTCAGTTGCAAGAAAATTAGTAGACGATCTGTTGCCCTTCGAAGCAGCTATTAGAGCTTCCCACAAAAATTCCGAAGTACATTTAGCTTTTAGTTGATGATTGTGTCCTATTAATTGCATAAACAAAGAGATTATGATGTATATTAAAATGCTTGTTTAGATTTGAATAATGCACATACGATTTTTGCTATTCGGCTTCGCCTCGAATCCATCGATGTTAATATTGAGAATAAGGAAAGATAAAATGATTAAAAAGCGTAAAATAAACCGTGCCATGGTCAAAATGAAGTTGCACAAAAACTGCCTAGCCTGCGATTAAAAAGGGGTGGGAATTTAGGTTAAAAGGGGTGGGGAAGTGTTTAAGGAATTGGGGTGGGAAAGTGTTTTTAAGTTAGTGGTGACATGTTACAACATTAGTTTCGTTTTGCTGTCCCTGGATTGTTACGCCATCTCTTGAGTAATGTACAGATTGCGGAAATAGTAGTCTGCTATCATAATTCTCGTCGAACATTTTTAGTAATGTAGGCGGAACTATCTAAAAAAAAAAAGGGCCGTCGCAATCTTTTTTGAATTGTACTCGGATATTGCCCATGTACCACGTCTTCGCAGTACATTATTTTATTAAAATGTTAATATTTCCATACACAAAATTAAATATCAAAAAGAATATCGCGGTGTATACACCGTGATCAATATTATGCATGCTAACAGTCATAAACTGTAATAAGCAAGACAGTTGCTCTAAATTACATTACGTATTGAGAGGGTGTTAGGCCTGGAATGTTACGCCAACTATTGATGCGGAAACAGTAGGCTGCTATCGCAACATTACGCATGATAACAATCCTAAAATTACTGTAATAGGCAAGATAATTAAACTAATAAAGCTAGACTAAACTTATAAGACAAAGATAAACCGTACTTCTTTTGATTTAATACTTTATAATAATTAATTGTGAAACAAACTCAAAAGTATGTTAGAAGAAGTAATGCAGAGCAAGAGAGATTTACGCAAGAAATGAAGACTATGCTCAAAAGAGTCATGATTATTTAATATTTCCACCATTAATCCTTAATCGCATTAAATTAAAGTTATTTAATAAATGAAAAAGTCTCCTTTAAAACCAAATGGATCTTTTATAACCATTCCTTTCAACTACCATTCGCACAAATCACAGAAACTTCTTGAAAACATTCTTCACAATTACGCAACATTTCCCCAGGCATTCAATTTCTTAGGAAACAAATCAGACCCAATCATCTTGAAAAATCTTACCTCTAGCTATAATTTTCCAAACGCTTCTAGCAATGTTGACTCATCCATTCAGCAGGATCTTCCAACCCATTTTCACTAAATTACCATAAAATAAAACAAGAAAATTTAATTTCCCTCACGCAGTAAGTAGTGATCCTATCATCAGATAATAACAAAAAGATCCTCATTCCTAACACACTTTTAACAACATTGTTTATTACTCTGAAAGCAATATAAATTTAACTCTTACTAACATAGTCACTCAACACTCTAAAAACGCCATTCTAAGCAAACTCACTCTCAATGTCCAAACCCACACATTTTTCCTATTAAAAACCCAAATCTTGATAAACGACACAATCCGAACTTTATACTCAGGTAGAAACCATTTTTTCAAGGCTGAACAATTCCACAGGAAATTCTCAGATTCGCAGTCAGAAGTTCCACATGACTGATGTTAGTCGAAAAAAAAATTTAAAACCAATTTACATTTCACTACAATACTTTCACTATAAGCCACCAGCATAGCTCTAAAGATGCGTCACCTAAGATAGTCTCGTCCATCTTAATCACCTGCCGTAGGGGAGTTTGGAAAGAGGCTCAGCAAAAAGGTGCAGACGCACGCTCTACCTGTTGGACGGAAGTTTATCCGCTCATATGAATAAGGTCACACCCTTAGAAAAGCCAAGCCTATGACTAGGGAAACTGTGTACCAAGTGACGTGAAATGGCCAACGTTTGGTTTTAAACTCAGGAAAGTTTTTTATCGTGTGGGTCTCACCCGAAAAATGGCAGACTTTGATTCTTACATGGTCTTTTTCATCATCGTTTGTGCCATACAGAATGTCATCAAAGGTATGTAGGTTAAGGTTACTCATCAACTGCGTAATTTTTTTTTTCCTTTTGGGTTATGGATTTACTTCTTGTTTTGAGAGTTTGTTACTCGGGTAGTGGGTTTTCTTTTAAAACTTTGTTTTAACAGGTGTTGCGTCAGAGTGAGTAGACACCTGTCAAGGCCAGGGGATCAGGTTGATTAACGAGATGAATATTTACGGTCAATGTTGCGTTTTATGAGTAGAATTGTCTATTTTAATTAACATTAAATTGGAATTTAGTTTTTGTTGTTGTGTGTTCAACGTGAGGTTTTTATCTAGTGTAAATATTGGGTGTTATGTTATCACCAGGTGTCCTAAAATTATTTTTAAAAATTATTTTTTGTTATTTTTGCTTTCGAAATAATTCCACGTAAATGACAAGTAGCAATGACCCTCGTCGAGTTCTTTGAATCCGGATAGGGAGAAACTGACCTTTCAGGGAATTTCTAAAAAATGGGCCACCAGGACTTTAATTTTTTATTTATAATAAATATAAAAAAGTTTGCACATAAAGCGGATGTATAAAAAAAATTATTTAACCCCGTGTAAGGAGAAATCAAGCGGAAAGGGAAATCCTTCGGTTACCTTAATCAATTATTATGAATTAATTACGCAATGAAAACAGATTTCTCACAATTTTACACTTTTCGTCCCAAAGCTACCGTGACCGCACCTCCAACACTGGACCCTGATACAACTTCAATGAACATTTCAAAGGGTGCGATTCTTTCACTAACTTGTACCGGAACTTATTATTTGCAATGGAATACAACTACTTACGGTGTATGAAGAAATAAAAAAATATATGATGTCACATTGGTGACGTCATACCAATTTAAAAAATATTTAATTAATTTTAAAATTTTCAACGTAGAATATTACTTCTAGAACGAGCGTGCGGGAAACTTATGATGAAGTTCTAGGCCTACATAAGGCGATTTTAACTGTAAATGATGTAATATATGCCGACACTGGATATTTCTCCTGCTATTACAAAGGAACAGAAAATGTAGAATCGTTAGGAAACATCAGTTCAATTTACATTTATGTCAATGGTAAAACAGTAACCCTCAATTATGCAAAAAAAAAACTTCTAAAATGTCTAATTTCTCAGATCCGGAAAATCTTCTGGTACCTATAGATCAACCCTTTATTCACATAAACCAAAACACCCAAACAATAATCCCCTGCCGACCTACAAATCCAGCAGTTAAAATAAGTCTGACTAAAAACAAAATTGTAAGTCTAATATCTTTTAAACCTTCCAGCACTGACTAATCTGTGAATTATTATAACAGGAAGTTGCAGTTGGTAGTGGAGACGTGAGATTTGATAACCGAATTGGTTTCATCATTATGTACGGAAACATATTTTTCTCTGGAAATTTCGAATGTGTTGCTAAACTTGACAATATAACAAACACTGAAACTGCATTACTCTTTTGGATGGGCAGTAAGTTTCATAATCCACTAAAAAAACCGCACCGAATATGCAAATTAACTAATTCCAGATCCGGTTAAAACGATTCCACATCCATCAATTGACTTAAATGGATATGATCATGTAGTAATCGGACGTAGATTTGTGCTAACTTGTCTTATAAACTCAGATGCAGATAGCACACCTTATTTCATTGACTGGAATTATCCAAATCCAGACAAAAAGGTACACATCAGCAATCAACAATAAACACTATTACAAACACCATTTCTTGCAGACCACAAGAATAACTGAAAGTGCTGTGACCAAAGTTAAACAAATCAGCAAGAACACCAATGACAAGGAAATCGTTTTCTACCAAGTACTTAAAAATCTTACAATAACAGACGTGGAAAAACCCGATCAAGGAATCTACACATGTACTATCAGGGATAAACTGAACAACAGTAAAACCCGTCAAACATACGTGTTGGTGCACACAAAAGAAGAGACTGTGCTGATGTTAGACGCTGATTTCAAAGACCAGATACAAGAAACTGATGCTGGCAAAGATGAAGTGAAGTACATAGTGAGAATTCAATCAAGGCCTGACCCACCTGAACTTATTTGGATGAAAAATAAAATAACTATGAGCCAAACAGCCAACAACAAATATCATATTGAAAATACTAATACTCATAGTGTACTTGTGTTGAAGCATTTGGATAGAGATGACACAGCTAATTACACATTAATTGCAAAAACAGAGACAATGGAGAAGTCCATTACACTTACTCTGTGGGTTAGAGGTAAGAAAACAGAACTATCAGAAAGCTAAGTAATCTTATGTTATTTCATTCCCGTTCCAGAACCTCCAGTTATTTTTATGAAACGTTCGTCTGGGTTCCATGCAGAAAACAAACGTTATGAAAACGGGATTGTTTGCAATGTCAATGGTTTACCATTACCAGACATTAAATGGTATTTTGCACAATGTGAGAGTATTGGGTGCACCAAACGTTATGACAAACAAATACGTTCATTTGATACTGTAAATCAAGAAAAAATCACAACAGTTCCTACTGGAATGTCAGAAGTAAGGAGTAGTGTGTCACTTACAGCGACAGTAACTGGATATTACATGTGTGAAGCGAAAAATGAATTGTCAACTACATCTGAAGAATATTTATTTATAGTAACCGGTAGGAGTTTGCAGTTAAGTAGTTTGTTTGCAATGTTATATTTGTTTTTTATGGTGTTACAGATCCAGAACTTAGTAAGCACAATGCCAATGGGTTTGGCATCTTGACAAAAAGTTCAACTGTGTTGGAAAAGGATAAAGTCAATCTAGAATGCCTTGCCAATAAGTTTAATTTCACTAATAGAATTCATTGGAGGTTTAAGAAAGATGAGTTGGATGGAGGGGTTATTCTCAGTAATAGAACAGGTTAATACAGCTTAAAAGTCAATTGCATCTATTTGAAATTGAAAGTTTTCTTTTTCTTTATAAGGATTAAGAATTATTAGTAAAGAAACTAAGCATGCTCATGGTTTGGTTCTTCAATTTGATTCCATAACAATTGGAGATAAAGGAATATACTTATGTGAAGCTGTTGGATATTTAGGATTGCAGAAAAGAAAACAAAAGATTGATGTCTTAGGTTTGGCAGAGATTTCTTTAGTTGGTGTTATATTTGCTCATTATGTTTTATAACAGAAATCAAAGCACCTTATATTCAAACTACAAATATGGATGGTTCTTCATATGCATTTTCACGCGAAAGTTCGTTTCATTTCATTTGCAATGTAAGTGGAGTGCCAGCAGTTACCGTTGAATGGAAACGGTACAATGAAACATTAAGTGAATCAACTTCTTTCGAATACAATTTCCTCAATAACTACACAGTTCTGGTGAGTACATAATTAGAAACACTATTAAGTTAATTATTTCAATTACCAACTGTTGCAAAATACTGCCAATAGGAAATACCAAGAGTATCTGCTAAAGATTCTGGAATATATTATTGCTTTGCATTTAATCAAGCAGGAGAACTAACTCTCAATGCTACACTTACTGTAGAAGGTAAATAACACTTTCTATCATAAACAACATACTCAAACATACATTTTTTTAGACTCTACTTTAGTTGCTGCTGCAATGCCTGATCACATCAAAGGAATTATAATATCAGTTGTCCTTTTAGTTATCATTTTGGTGGCCATATTGAGTATTGTACTTGGAAGGAAATGCTATCTTGATAAAGTAAGTCGATTACACTTGCAAATTATTTTTTCACGAGTTCTAAACACTTTTGCAATGCAGAAAGAACGGGAAGAAATATACGAACTTGAAAAAGAGCTATTTAAAAAAGGTGCTATTGAAAGATACAATCCAGAGCTCCCATTTGAAGAACAAATTGAAATTTTACCATACGATACCCGCTGGGAGTTTCCTCGAGAGAAATTAAAGTTAGGGAAAACGCTTGGCCATGGTGCGTTTGGTAGAGTTGTGAAAGCGGAAGCGGAAGGAATTTTGCAGAATGAAAGCAGTACAACTGTTGCAGTTAAAATGCTAAAAGGTACAACTATTACTATTAAAAGGGTTGTATGTAATAACAATTTTCTATTTAGAGCATGCCAATGTTGAGCAGAGAAAAGCCATAATGCAAGAGCTTAAAATAATGATTCATTTGGGCAGACACGTCAATATTCTCAATCTCCTTGGAGCATGCGTCCAAAACCCACGAAGAAGAGAACTCTTAATCATCATGGAATACTGCAAATTCGGAAACTTAAGAAATTACTTAATTCGCCACCGGTCAAATTTCATCAATCAAATAAACCCTGAAACAGGAGAAATCGACAAGAGATTAAGCGTGGGTGCTGCTGCCTTAACGACAAATTACTCAGTTCCACAATCGCCTACTACACCTGACTACTCTGGTCTTGGGTAAAAACTCATTCGCACTTCAAAAAAAAAACTTGAATTCACAAACTACTGCATTAATTACAGACAAGATGGCTATTTAGTCCCCCTCAGTCCAGACAGCACACAAATGACTGCAATGACCACAATCAACACAGACTCCGAAAACACTAGTGATGATTCCACCGGTTTCGGCCGTATAAATATGTCAATGAGAGGTGCTGTTGCAGTCTCTAAAAAACCCTTAACAACTTTTGATTTGGTTGGGTACGCATTTCAAACATCTCGAGGAATGGAATACTTAGCAGCCAAAAAAGTACGAATTAAAAATAACTGTCAGCAACAAAAAAATAACATTTTGATATACTTTCAGCTTGTTCATCGAGATTTGGCTACAAGAAATATCTTATTAGCCGACAATAACACAATAAAAATAAGTGATTTTGGATTAACCAAAGATTGTTATAATAAAGCTTATTATAGAAAGAAAGGCGATGTAAGTTGCGATATAATAGTTTGGGTATACAGAACTCTAACTTAATTATTTTAGGCACCATTACCAGTTAAGTGGATGGCAATAGAATCAATTAGAGATAGATTCTTCTCTACAGAAAGTGATGTGTAAGTTTTTACTTCTTAAAGATTTACCTACAATACTATAACTGCTTTTCATTCTAGTTGGTCGTACGGTGTAGTGTTATGGGAATTATTTTCTCTTGGAAGTCACCCATATCCAGGATTAGATGTGGATGAAAATTTTTATAAGAAGTTATTATGTGGTTACAGAATGGATAAGCC
>JAQGAS010002433.1:0-10542 GCA_034686365.1 Pachymerium ferrugineum
TCAATGCACTGGCCTTCATTCTTTGTCACTACTACAGCTCTCGGGCAGTTTCCTGGTTTATGATCTTTAAAATCACGACATTTTTTTCATTTTTAAGCCCCAATTATTTTATTTAATAAAAAAAAATGGAAAATAAAACTTACTTCGCCGACACACTGGATGACCTCCCAGCTCTCCGAATCCTTGTTTCTCAACAACACTGGTTGTTCCTTCCGGACAAGAAATACCCTACAAATAAATAAATAATTATAATTCAGATACATTATTCTTAATTTTATTTTAATTTCATACTTGGCATAAATTTAGGCATCGACATTTATTACATCCACTGTCGTATTTGTATTCTTCGATACCATACGGGCAATTCAGGATGCTACATTCTTCAGCTTCCGAGCAAGTGGCTGCGATTAAAAAAATTAATTCATTAAATTAAATGTAAAGTTTTTTAAATTCAATAAATATATTTATTAATTGCAAATTTACGTGCAGAACAAAAACCCAGAGGGGAGCGGCGAGCGCGGGGGCGGCCATGCGCACGTGTAGTAGACGTATTTATAATAACAGCTCAATGTAATAAGTTCAGTAGCTCGCTTCGTTGCTGTGCGGATATATGCTGCACAAATCAAACAATTTAATAGTTACTAAAACTGCATATGTTCCCATAAAGTGTGTCATTTTTAATTTTAAATTTATAATTACCAGAAGGTTGACAATTCCCTGAGTGAAAAATGTATGTATGTATGTATGTATGTATGTATGTATGTATGTATGTATGTATGTATGTCTTCACTCATTTTTCAGCTTTATATCGATTTTCAAATTATTTGTGCAGTATCAAACAGATGATCAATTTGTAGAATTTTCAGAAAGCTATATCTACTACACAATTGCAAAAATAATAGATTTGAGTGGTAATTTAGGAATTGCTTTAGGATTGGACATTTTGTCCCTAATCCTTAAATTTGGAATCTTTTACCAAATTACATTTCAACTATCAGATCAGCACACTGCTTATTCCTGAAGCTCTTTGGCTGGAAACATTAAAATAATTGGTAATTACCAATAAAACAAAAGTTAGTTTTTCTTAGCTGAACGTTACTCTTTATTTTATAGCTTTGCACAATTGACATCCAAATTAACGCTAATGTTAGTGCTGCATTTCCCACTAGGATTAGCTGGTAATACCCTACTAAAAGTTCATATTCAATAACTTTTGAATAACTTCAATAAATATAAAACACTTTTTAAAAAAAAATACTTACACCGGTCATTTATTTATCACACGGTTATGTATTACATAAATTAAAATAGTACATTTTATTAAAATATAAATATGGCTATTTCCTTAATTCCTATGTACACTGGATAGAATCAAGCACCATTAACACATTGCCACCACATTCACAAACTCGTGATTGATGTTCTCACTGTCAGTGTACTGACAGACTGCGCCATTGTCATACCCCTTCTAACACCTCTTCGAGTCTTTTCAATACACCGTATTCCAAACTGTTTCATTTTAACAAACGTACTCTTTTTACAGGTGTACAAAAACAAAACAAAAACCCCCTGAAACGTGGAGATTACATCCAAATAATCCCAAAAACTACCCCAAATTCTAATACCCCAATGAATCAACTGTGTCACATGACAAAAACCCATTACAACGAATAGCTTAATAGTCATCACATACAACTGTTTTGTTGCATTTTTATTAACAACGGATGCATCTTTACTCAACTTTCTTATTTTTATAAAAATATAAATAAAAAACACACAATTCAATAGTAGAGAAATGCACACGGGTCCGTGATAATACAAATAAGAAACAGGATAATGAACCTGAAACCTACATAATTTAACAAAAGTAGGTTTAAGAATGGGCACGTCAATCAACTCCATAGTCAACGTGACTGCACCTATTAGAAAAGGAAGTCCCCATCCGATAAAATAATAAACCAAGTGACGTGTGCGCGTAACAGATTTATTTATTACCGGTGCTTGCAACCTTGAAAATGCAGAGGCCAATACAAATCCCTGAATATTCATCCAAAAGAGAGCTGACAGAAAAGAAAACTGCTCAAAGAGAGGAACCAGAGGACATTTATATGTATGATATTTATCAGGTACAGTCAAATCGAGTAAATTAAACAAGTTAGCAAAACAAAGCATTATAACGTAACACTTGAAGGCGAAATTATGTTGGTTTAGGACACTGTACAGATACAAAAAGGCAATTAACAAGCTTATACAAGAAAAAGAATGTCCAACCATCTTCAAAACGTTTGCAATAAAGTGACTTGGTGGCTGACAGATGACAATAACATCGTCATACGTTGCATACAAATCGATTGTGTACTTCTTATCGTATTGACGTACGTAAACACTTCTGTCATACTCCGTAAACAAAACCTCATCTCTTCTTAACCGTACACGACTGCAATCGTGGACTGAAGAATGCATTGGAACACACACAGCAATTGAGTCATTATCCCATTGAGTGTATAGATCACTTGTGAATGTCACTTGACTCAATTTGAGACGGCTCGTCACTTTTAAGACTTGATTTCGAAGCTTGTACTCCCCCGCATGGAGGAAGATACTTTTGTACTTCATAAAAGCCAATTCTTCTTGTACACATCGTGGGGTGACGTTATCACCGATATTGCAATAGCATCTGCAAAGTTCTGACGATTCAAATCCGTAGCCATCTTGACATAGTAAATCGTGAGATTTGCAAACAGTGATTCCCTTCCTACTCTTCACATAATTCTCAATAGAGTAACTTATTTTCTCAAAACGGTCGTAAGCAACTCTACTTTTCGAGTTGATTTGCACATCGCTGAGTGGAAGTAATTCTTTGCTACAGTTGTGAAGAGATTCATTTAGAGGCACGCATAAAACATTTGCCATTCCAATTACATTTTCGTAATCAACTCCTCTCTCAAATTGTGTTTTGTTACTTACGTTGAGTGTTGTCAGTTGTATAGTTTGTTTATCGGTTTCGTTAATTGTAAACTCATTGTCATTAATATAAACACTTTTGTAGGAGAGTTCAATTCCTTTTCCCTTGCAAATCTTACGAGTGAAGACCTCGAAACATGCGCATCTGCAGTAGTCGAGTGTGTTGAACCCGAATCCATCTCTGCATCCGTCATTTATGTTTTGTGGGAGTTCTTCGCCAGTTCCTACACTTGCCGTTAGGATCACTATCAAGATCGCATTCGTTTTCATAGTTAGAATGACATTTGATAATATTACAACGAAAATTGACAATCCTGCTCGTCTCCTCGTTGTAACCTTGACTGCTTGCCCTTGAGAAGGGGAAAAATCCAGCTTCATAGGAAATAATTTTTCTTCCCATAAAAACGTGACTGCTAAAACTAATGTTTAAATTTGCATAATAAGAATTTTATTTGTACTTTGTATCAATGCATGTTGCGGGTTAAACTTAATATGGTTCCTCAAGTCTTTTATCGGAAGCACCAAATCCTACTCTCACAGTTCATTTCGTCCTTCAATAATTCTTCAGCTATTATTTTCACGATCAAGGGGTTTTTTTTCGTCTCAGTCTTCATTTTTGCCAACGGCAAATGACCTTCGACTATAAAATTAACATTTTTTTCCTCACCGCTTGATAAATCTTGAAGTACATATTACACCGCTTGTTTGCAGTAATCAATGGAAATATTGTCACACTGACACTTTACTTATTGATAACTATATGTGCTTATAATTTAAAAAATTAACTGCATGTTATTTTCAATTTAAATAATTTTGTTATTATTAATGCTCAACGTGTTTGTAATCTCGACTTGTTGATCTTGAAAGATTGGGAAAAGGGTTTTTGCTTAATAAAACGTGATTGCAGTGGTGTAATTTTATATCCGGTTCAAGTCAGTTCTTATAACTTCAGTTGCAGGTAAAACTGCTCCTCTATTTATCACAATTTGTAATACCATAATTGGAAGCGAAATTATAGGACATTTAGGCGTTTTGGAACAAACGCCAACTTAACCTCTAAACTAGCTATTGCTTTTATTCATTCAAAACAAATTTATAATTAGGTACAAATCTGGTTAACTGTGAAAAAGTAATTAAACTCAAACATATGACATGAATATATTGCGCGTAAGCTTAATGTGAATACTTCTATAAAACTAAATCCAACCTTCAAACTCTTTTCATTTTTCACAATAACATTTGCAATTCACAAACCGTCACGTTCAATAAAGAAATTCGATATAAAAAAAAAAATCAGCTACTAAACTCTTAGAATTCCCCTGAAATGTTGACAGTTACCAAACCCTTTGAATTCCTCTGAAATGTGAAATCTAGCAACTCTTTGAATTTCTTAGAAATGTCACACCTACCACTAGCAAAAAGAAAAACTTATGTTACAATAAAAGTTCGAGGAATGAATAACTAAATCATTACTTGCTTGGAATATTGATATCGTTAATAAAAGATTACAATGTTTTTTAAAAATTAAAACATCTTGCAAAGGAAGTTTTTTCAAAGACAGTAAATACAAAACCTTCGTTGAAGTATATTGACATTTTCCCAATTCTTTGTTGTCACAATAACATGACAATATCTACACCAACGCATACTCTCGCATTCACGAAAGAAACTCAATCCGCTATCAACCATGCCTGCAATCAAAGGCATCATTTTGCTAATTTTAATGCTATGCAAACCAGTCTATTTTAAAACGTAATCTTCCAAAACATCAAGAAAGCTTAATATTTCCACTTTTCCCTTTGCAGTTCTTTCAAATACAACGCTCTCAAACTTATTCCCGCAGGTTATAAGAAGGATATTGCTCCCTTAAACGATGGAGCTTCAGGTAAAATTTAAGCAAATATAGAATATTAAAAATTTTCTAGTTTTAAACCATTTCAGGCAAAACTAAAGTTTCGTGTAACCACACTTTAATCGGAATAACTAAATTGTCAGCAAAAGCAATGGTGAAATTATATTGAAGATGAAAATATCCAAAGTTTTATACCCCAACATTTGTAACTTTATAGGAAATAGAAGTTGAAACCATGTTAGAATTTACATGGGCGGATAACAGATTAAACAAAAGTTACTTCAAACAAAATCCTGGCACAAATTTCCTCACAATTCATAAGATATCTGCCGTATTATACCTTTGGTTTCCCGATTTCAAGTTTCAGAATTGCAAACACTGTGACACTAAGATAATCAATGGACCTACAATTAAGTACAATTACACCGTAGATTTGCTTTCGACCAAATTCAGGTAAGGTTGATTAAAAATGTTTTCATTCGCCGGAAATACCAACTTCACTACAGACATACAAATACATATCCATGTACATTGGACATGACTAATTATCCATTTGACATACAAACTTGCAGCGTAGAAATAACTACAGGTATCGCTAACTAGTATTTGTTGTATAAAAGCAGTAAATTTTTCTGAAATTCCAGATGATACTAAACCTGTCGTGGCTTCATATTTCAATACACCAAATCCTTACGTAACAGTACCCCCGGAATGGACTCTTTTCAACATTACAACTTCTCCCTCTTCTGAAGGTACAAATGAAACGATCAGTGCTTTAAGTAACATTAAAAACAATACTCTAACTTTAAAATAGGGTATCAAAGTTTCACGTATCACTTACGAAGAAACAGATCCCGTCCAATAGTACTTATATTTATCCCAAGTTGTTTAATCGTGATTCTTTCTTGGTTGTCATTTTGGTTGGACCCGAATGCAGCTGCCCCTCGTATTTCACTCGGAGTCACCTCATTGCTCACTTTAACTACCCAATTCGGTGCTTTTCAATTCAATCTGCCTGCAGTTTCCACGGTTATGGCACTTGATGTTTGGATGTTTGCCTGCATTCTTAATGTGTTCGCGTCACTTTTCGAATATGCGATTGTCAATTTTTTGCAAAGATCTCTGACTAAACCTACAAAACTTAATCGAAGAAATTTCAACGTCAAAAGCAGCAAATACACAATTCAAGTAAGGACTCTTCCTTTAAAATTTATCTATGATACTAGTAGTACTAACTATAATTCATTCGTAGGAAAGCCAACTGGACAAAATGAAAACAGTCATTCAAGAATTTCGCTTGAAACTAACAGCAAATTACATCGATAAAACTAGTCGATTTTTATTTCCTACTTTATTCATCGTATTCAACTTTTATTTTTGGATTACTTACTATTAAATTGCAATTACATCTTATCTCACCCAAGCTTGTACACACTTATATTAAACAACTGATATTAAAAAAATTTGAGCTGATTAATAGTCATCTTGTTTCGAACTACACGGAGACTTATCAAATAAAGGCTTCAAATATTTCTGTATGATAGCGTCACAACCTTGGACACTGCTTCCATAACCGAGAAGAATCTCGTTGTTCAATGCAGCAACTCTAATCAACAAAAAATAGTCACCAAAGAATAAATAAATTTTAGCTCAGATGTCCCTACTTGCAACCATCTTTAGTTAATAACCCCTTAACTAATCCGGTGACTGCCAACATTCCTGATTTGGCAAGATTCCAACATACCTTGTTACTTTCAAAATCTGATAATCAATTAACTTCAAATTGAATCCAAAATAAAACTCAAAGTTAGATATACGTACGAGTGTACAAGGAATCTTTACACAAAAGTGTGTCCGAAGCGATGTAAATAGCTGTCTTTGTCTTGAGGGCGTTTCTAATTAATGATATCTTACATTTTGAAAGATTAGGCAAGTATTGATCGGCACACTGTTGTAATTGACTTTTGCTATTAAATCATTAGACACGCATGAGTAAACTGTACAATATGAAATACTCGTTACTCACGTTCCATTACAAAACGGGAAATCATAAAGACTCCAACACCGTTCAATCGCAACGGCTGTGTCAGCACAAAACATCAAGTCGGGGTCAGGCGCATTGCTTTTCACAGAGTTGTTAATATGAAATGAATTTGCACCTATTTCATTTTATGTAAAATTTCTTGTAAAACTAATACTCATATACAAAGAAATTGATAACTACCTACGCACAACACAGAAACCACCAAGCAGACGAAATAAAGAGTCGAACCCATCTTAGCTATCACTCATAATAAATTTTCTTTATCAATTTAGATAAAGGAACTGAGCAAAGGAAGTGCGTATATTCATACACAACAAACCGGACATTGACTAACAAGCATTTTTTGTAATGTGATAATAAAAACGAACATTCAAGGTTAGTCAACTTTTATTTGATCAATCTTAATCTTTTCGTACTTTACCGCAAAACGTTTTATCAAATAGCGGATTTAAGTAAGACTGAATATTCTTCGCACACGCACTAGAAATATTATTCCCCAGACCTATAGTAATATCATTCACCAATCTTGCACCTCTAAACAAATAATATATAATAAAAATAAAAATCTCATTCAGATATGTTTTTGTACCTGCAGCCAGCTCTGGTTAACAAACCAGGAATAACTCTTGTTATAGCTAACATTCCAGATTTGGCTATATTCCAGCATTTTTTATCAGCTTCAAACTCTATAAAAAATATTTTTAACCTATCTTGTAAAAAAACTAATATTTGATAACGCTTTATCTAACGTTTGTACAAAGACGTTTTGCAAAGTACTGCATCCGATGTGTAAAACACCGCAGCCTTGGTTTCGATGATCCAACGCATTAATGGGTATGAACAGTTTCTTAGTGGTGCCATCATTTTAACTGTACAATTCATCAAGGGACTGATACTATAATTCAAAAAATGTAATAAATAGTATACATAGAAAGAAACCAATCTTACGTTCCATTGCAATAAGGAAAGTTTGAGACTACACCACACAGTTCAACTGTATAAGCTATATATGCGCATTGCATTAATTTAGGATCTGGCGCCTCATCTGAAATGTCATTGTCTATAATCTTAGAACTTGCCCCTGAAGACGCAATTAATTAATAAAAATTTGTAAAACGAAACAAAATAAAGGGAAAATTACCAGCTATGAAAATAAGCAATGCACACAAAACCGGAGTCATGATTGAGAAATAAAGTGTACCAAACTATTTAAGAGTAACTACCTCGGATTTTATATTACATGGCATTCGTGCCATGTGATATAAAATTGCAGGATGTTTCTTACAATTTTCATAATGCAAAAATATTCAATTCAGGTTCATATTCAATTTAGAATCTCTCTTACTATTTTATCACATTCCAGATTACTTAGTACAACCTATTATAAAAAAACTACGCAAAAATACTCATTGCTTGTAATGTTATTAATCCAATTATTATAAAAAAATGTATTAATGAGTATCGCTCTAAACTAACTAAATTATGCATGCAATTTTTTTATTTTTGGATTTATTTATATTTACCTAGTTAAAGACTTTACTCTATCACTACTAATAAAAAAATGTAAAATTTGTGGTAAGACCTATTTTAGTTTTCAAGGCTTTGAATCGATTAAAAACTAATTTTTCAGTCCCGGCACTTGTCACACAATTTAATGTTTGCAGCACACAATATTGATCAAAATGATTACCTTTTATATTAAGAATCCCGAGGGATATTAAAATCGATTTTGAATTAGAAAAGCACCATCAACATGTTTTCTGTTACTCGTCTTGTTCTTGCAACCTTTTGCATCCAGAATTACTTGGTTAATGCAAGACAAAAGTATCTAGACCGTAAATTCCGTTTGAAAGAACATAACTAACACAAAATTACAATTACAGCACGACGATTTCCCTTAAAGGTTACCTCAAAGACTACCCTCCATCGATTGCCGATAACTCTCATGGTAAACAGTTCAATTCCTATTAAAGCTTTTTTTTAAAAAAAACTTATATTGCACTTAGGTTCTACAGCAGTCACTTTGACCCTAAAACCGACAATAATAATTGCTATGTCTCCAAAGACAATGGTAAAAATATAAGTAAAGTTGCAACAACTACAGTTTCTATTTTATTTCACTGTATAGGACATGCAAGCAGAAGTTGTAACAGTTCTTGCGTGGGAAGATCACCGAATAGATAAACAAATCCGCAAAGCGAATTCTCCAGTAGAAATTATTCAATTTGACAGCTATATAACTCAAAGACTATGGTACCCCAAATTTCATTCACTCAACTGCAAAGGTTGTACGAAACAAGTCTATCACGAAGATATGGCAAATATGAATTACAATCACATAACAAATAAAATGTTTGTATTAATCAAGTAAGTAGAAGAAAAAAGAGTATTAATTAATTCTAGATTTCCTATATTTCAGACAAGCAAACACCTATTCCTGCAATTTCGATTTGACTAACTACCCATTCGATAACCAGATGTGCAGCATTGAAATTGACAGTTGTAAGTAAATTCATTGATGTCCACTGTATGATAGAGGTCATGTATTCAAACAGTTTCAGCGAATTCCCTGTCAATTACCTACAAACTCTACGAAAAGTTTTATTTGAACCAAGTCGTAGTTCCACCAGAATGGATACTCCATTCAATCACTGAATCAAATTGTTCCCAGTTTTGCCATAGTTTTGAATTCCATTTGCAAAGACGAAGACATCGTTCAATTCTTCTCGTTTTCATGCCAAGTACACTAATCGTCATATTATCTTGGCTTTCTTTTTGGTTGGATCCAACATCTTCTGCACCTCGCATCACTTTAGGGCTGACGTCTATGCTAACATTGACCACACAATTCAGTAGTTATCAAATCAATTTGCCTGCAGTATCAACTATTATGGCACTGGACGTTTGGATGTTCGCGTGTATTTTCAGTGTATTCGCATCACTGATTGAATACTCTGTGGTCAATTACCTTGATCGAATGGATAAATCAGAAATCAAAATCAGGAATCAGATAACTTGCAGTTTACCTATAAGTAACTCAAAAGTAACTAGCAAATTAGTTAACTGTAACAAACATTTTAAGCTCATTTATTCTAGGGGGCTTGGATAGAAAAAACAAAGATGACGATTAATAAATTCAAGTTGGATGCAAAATCAATTGATTGTGCAAGCAGAGTTATATTCCCTGTTGCTTTTTTAGTTTTTAACTTATATTTCTGGATATATTACTGTCTCACTTAAGTACAGATTTAGCAATTTTATCTCACCTGTAACAAATAAAAATACGTAAAAATAAAAAAAGGTAATGTTGTAATTGTAAACAATTATCTCTCACAGGAACCAACTACAATTGTGGAATTTTAATTCTGATGTAATAAAGGTCAGGGTCGTCATTTCCAAGTAGGAAAATTTTCTACCCAAATCCGCAGTCAGAAATGGAGGTTACGTGTTATGTTGCTCTATTGATATTGGTCTGCGTAAAAGTTGTCAATTCTGACGAACTGCCATCATCAGTAAACGACTACTGTTTTGATGGAGAGTATTTCGAGTCACTAGAATCGTGTAAATGTTTATGCTTTTCTCGGCTAGGAGAATTTGAATACTGTCCTAACGCTTACAGGAATGCAACCATATACAAAAGTGTATTTCTTACTAAACAAGACTACGCAATCAATGACAATAC
>JAQGAS010002434.1:0-10534 GCA_034686365.1 Pachymerium ferrugineum
AGAATGCCAAACAGATAGCGAATGCTCTGAAGACAAAACTTGTTTCCAAAACAAATGTGTCGATATGTGTCTCTACCGAAACCCTTGCAGTCGTACGGCTGAATGTCGCACCGAAGCTCACATTGCCATTTGCTATTGTCCCATTGGTTGGCGAGGTGATCCACAAGTTGAATGCAAAGAAGGAGATTGTTCATCAGATCACGAATGTCCAGATGACAAAGCGTGTATCAACCGTAGGTGTATTGATCCATGTACTGTACCTGGCAGACACTCTTGCCCCTCAAAATCAGTTTGCTTCACTACAAATCACGTGCCTAATTGCAAATGCCCAGATGGACTTACTGGAAATCCTCTGGTGTTATGTAGTCGAGGTTAATATTTAAATTATTTTGTTATTTCAAAATCTAATGAAATTTTTTTTTCCAGAGGATATTAGTTGTAAAACAGATGCTGATTGTCCAAGCGGCTTAGCATGTATCAGTGAACAGTGCGTGAACCCATGCGAGAGATTAAGACCTTGTGGTGCATTGGCTGAGTGTAAAGTTATCGACACTACACCGTGGAGAAGTATGATTTGCGTATGTCCAAATGGATATATGAGTGATAACAACAAAGGATGTGTTGAAGGTAATAAAAGAAAATTTTCCTATCCGTTTAAAATTTATTTCATCTTTTTTTTTTTGTTTTGTAGTCGTAGTTAAAGTTCCTCCAATTGATAAAGGCGCGTGTATTCAAGACTCTGACTGTGATTTCACCAAAGCTTGTATTGATCGCCAATGTCAAAATCCTTGTGACTTGGGTCGCCCATGCGGTGAAAACTCCATCTGTAAACCCTTTAATCACCGAGCCGTCTGCATTTGTCTTAACGGTTACTTCGGCAAACCAGAAATTGGTTGTCGTCTTGTCAGTTGCACAAGCGATGTTTATTGCCCGGATGATTCCCGCTGCGTCAATAGAAATTGCCAACCTGTATGCGACACGAAACCTTGCCACGAAAATGCCGAGTGCCGCGGAATCGCCCACAGTCCTCAGTGTATTTGTAAACCAGGCTATGAAGGGGATGGTATCAACCAATGCATCAAAGTTACATGTCGCTCTGATAACGATTGTCCCGACGATGAAAGTTGCCAACTTGGATTCTGTAGGAATCCGTGTGATATATTTAGATGTGGAAGAAGTGCATTGTGCCTCACAAGAAACCATCAACCGGAATGTATATGCGTACCCCCATTTTATGGAAACGCTGCAGTGTCTTGCACAGAAAGAAGTAACCTGACAATTAAAAATTAAACTCCTTGTAAATTAATTAAAATTTTTTTTAGTTGATCCAAATGTAACGTGCTCTGACCGTGACTGCCCGAACAAAATGGCTTGCATTGACGGCGTCTGCCGAAATCCATGCGAGGAAAACAACCCATGCGGGAACAACGCCGAATGTAAAGTAGTCAGTACAAGACCTTTGATTACTATGACTTGCATATGTACACCTGGTTTCGTTGGATTCGCCGGTGAAGAATGTCTGCCAAGTAATTTAATTTTCATTTTACGAAAATAGTTTTTATATTATAAAAATCTGGAAGAAATTTTTTTAAAATGTCATTAATCAATAACCTATGAATTTTTAGCTGCTACAGATCAGTGTGTATCTGATAATCAGTGCCCTGTACACAAGGCATGCATAAGAGGCAAATGCCATAATCCTTGTCTAACTACTAAACCATGTGCAGACAATTCTCTTTGTCACGTGGTTCAACATCGTCCTCTATGCAATTGTCCCGAGGGACACGTTGGACAGGCTGAAAGAAACTGCATTCAGAGTAAGACATTGACAAATATCACTTCACCTCTCGCACCAATTTTATGCACCACAAATTCCTTGATAACACGCTTTACACTTTCACTTTCAATTTTGTTAAAAACAAATTTTCTTCGCCTCTATCTTTGTAAACAGTCTTCGTCTTTAGGGTTTCAATTTCAAACTATTTCATCTTTTCCTCTTTCCTTCTATCTCGTTACATATAAACAACATGTTTATTTCCAACACATATAGCTGGCTGTCTTAGTAATGAAGATTGCCCTTCATCAATGGCATGCAACAACGGTCAGTGTACTGATCCTTGTATTCCACCCGTTATATTCTGCGGCCGTAATGCGGTTTGTAAAGGCATCAGCCATCAGCCTGCATGTCAGTGCTTACCTGGATTCAGCGGAAATCCGACGGTATCGTGCGATGCTACCACTTGTGGACGAGACGACGATTGTCCTGATGTAATGGCGTGTGTTAATGGAACTTGTAGGAATCTGTGTGAAAGCACACGTGTGTCTTGCGGGCGAAATGCCAAATGCGTGATGGAAAAACATAAAAATCGTTGTGAGTGCACCAAGGGATTTTATGGCGATCCGAACGTCCTGTGTAACAAAAGTAAGTTTTTTTTTTGTAAAATCGTTTATAAGGTTTAATAAGGTTTTTTACTATTCACTTCATAGAAACTCATGGTTGTTCACTGGATTCTGATTGTCCCAATAATGAAGCGTGTGTTGATCAAGTTTGTGTTGATGCTTGTGGTGTCATAAATCCTTGCGGTTTGAATGCTGAATGCCGAGTTTTGAATACAGTACCAATGGTTAGTTTCGTTTGCACTTGTTTGAAAGGATTCGTTGGGGATGCTAAACAAGAATGCAGATCAGGTATAGAAAAATTTTTCCTTGTATTTACAGTGTTTTTATAATGCCTTTTGTTATTTCAACAGTTTTAATACCTCAAGATCTAAACGAAACTTGCTCTATCGATCAAAATTGCCCAGATTTTCTTTCCTGTATTAACAACCGTTGCAGTGACTCGTGTTCTCTTACTTCATGCGGTAAAAATGCGTACTGTCAAATGAAGAATCACAAACCGGTTTGTTCATGTCATCCGCGCTATATTGGAAACTCCGAAGAAGAATGTTTTGTCTGTAAGTAATTTAAGTTTTAATTTCAATATCAGTGAATTAAGTTAATGACTTTCTTGCAGTTGGCTGTCAATCAAACGATGACTGCCCATCAGACAGGTTTTGTCGTAATCGTGTTTGTATGAACCCATGCTCTTTGACGACCCAGTGTGCTAAGAATGCGGAATGTGCCGTAAACGAAATTCGACAACTGATTTGCCTGTGTAAACCCGGTTTTGAGGGTAATCTAAGTCAAGCTTGCACTGCCAAAAGCTGTACATCCGATGCAGAATGTCCGTCGGATAAATCGTGTTTCATCGGACAGTGTCAAACTAGTTGTTCTGCGACTAATTGCGGGCGAAATGCTGAATGTAAAGAAGAGAATCACCAACCGAATTGTTATTGTTTGCCTGGTTATACCGGCAATCCAAGAATTCAATGTATTCTAGGTATATAATTATTCATATTGATAATTCTAAAAATTAATCTACTAAAAAAATTGTATTTAGTTCAAGGACCGTGCCAAAAGGACGAAGATTGTCCAGCCCAAGAAATTTGTTTGAATGGTCAATGTCGAAATCCATGCGAAGCTCTCCGGCCATGCGCTCCAGGAGCAATGTGCAAAATTACGTCTACGAAACCTGTGACAGTAGCTTGCTTATGCCCTATTGGTTTTATGGGCGACGGGACTGTCGAATGCCAAAAAAGTAAATTCTCAAACATATTCTTGCTCTGCTCTCATCCAAAAACTAACTTTGCTATATACATTTTGTAGTATCAACATCAAAGACTTGTAATGCTGATGATGATTGTCCATCTGACGAAGCCTGTATCAATGGAGCGTGTGAAAATCCGTGCGGTGCATGTGCAGACAACGCAGTCTGTAATGTTGTCAACCATAAGCCAGTCTGCTCTTGCCCCTCTACGCATATGGGCGATCCTGAAAAAGTTTGTTACAAAGGTAAATGCAAACGATTATTATTCGTTTGCAATGAAATTAATTATTTTCCTCAATAAACAGTGAATTGCCAAGCAGATATTGAGTGTGCGGATAATCAAGCATGCATTTCTGGTCGGTGCGAAGACCCTTGCAATTTCCGAAATTTCACTTGCAACCCTAATGGCCAATGTATGACTATTAATCATATCGCAAGATGCGTCTGTAAATCAGGTTTCGACGGAGATGGAGCTCGAAATTGCGCCCGACTTCGTTGTCTTCAAGGTCCTTCCGATTGTCCAAAAGATATGACGTGTTCCGGTAGTGTTTGCGTAGATCCGTGTAGTGAAGGGAAACCGTGCGGAGTAAATGCCCGTTGTCTGACGAGTGATCACGATCAATTTTGCGCTTGCGAACCTGGTTTCACGGGTGATCCAAATACTCAATGCGTCCCAATTGGTAATTTTTATTTTTAAAGATTAAGATTCTTTTATAATAATTATGCGCTGCTTAGTTCCAGATGGCACTTGCACACAGGACAGTGATTGCGCCCGTGATCAAGCATGTCTGGACAATGAGTGTGATGATGCTTGTCAAGTTTTACGTCCGTGTGGTGCAAACGCCGTTTGTAAAGTCGTGTCCAGTCGACCGGTCGTGTCTTTGACGTGTACTTGTTTACCCGGTTATGAAGGAAATCCGTTGACACAGTGCAAAATAAGTAAGAGTTGGAAAAAGATATTCACCGAAGTTGATTTAAAGCTTTTTTTTACAGTTTAATGTTTTAACACACTTTACAAAACTTTTTTTTTTTACACCAACCACACACACAATCACGAATACATTATTACAAAACAAAAATAGTGAAGTGAAGTGATAACTGTTACAAAATGTTGCGCTTTTTTATCAGTCACCTCCAACGAGTCCTCATGTAACACAGACGATGATTGCCTCTCGGACAAAACGTGCGTTGCAAATGTGTGTAGAGATTTATGTCAGCCAAACACACTTTGCGGCCAAAACGCGCAATGCGTGATGGTTGACCACAGACCCGAATGCTATTGCCCACCACCTTTAACGGGCAATCCTTATACATTTTGTAGTCCAAGTAAGAGATGACTTTAGATAAACTTTTTTCTTGTCTGTCAGATTTTTTAAACCTTTTTTCCAGATTTTATTTACTTTTAAAGTAGTTGATTTGGTTTTTGTAGACATAAAAATTAATTTCTTTAAACTATTTTTAGTTCCTGTATGCGCAGTTGATTCAGATTGTCCAGGTAATTTAGAGTGTATTAATGATATATGCGCATGTCAACCATTTGCAATTCAAATGGGCGATTACTGCATCGGTGAGTTCGTAATTGAATCATTCGGAGCGGACGAAATTGATACTTCTGCTTGAATTAAAGGCATAAATTCTTGATTCAATCAGAAGTGGAAATTTTTGCTGCTCCGAATAAGACTTGCAAAATTACAATTATCATGTTTAATTTTTAGTGGGTGTCAGTAAAAATTGCACCACAACTGACGAATGTCCAAATCCAGAAGAATGTGTACCACTTATAAGAAGATGTATTTGTCCTCACGGCAGCAAACTTTATCCGAATGGCACTTGTATTGGTAAAAATTTTGTGATTTAATCTGTCATGGTCTGTTGGTTCATTTACCTTTTCGTGCATATTTTTCTCCATTCTGTATCAGCAATTAATTTAGAAAACGAAATATCTAAAGTTTTTGTTTTTAATTGTTATTCTAACAGAGGATAAATTAATAGCTAGAACATATCCACCATCAACTGAATATCCACCAATCACCACCGTCGCAGTCAATTGCCGGGCAGATGGCATCCACGTAGACGTTCCCATTAATGCCTCTTTCGATGGTGTAGTATACGTTAAAGGCTACAGTAAACACGAAAACTGCCGACGAGTTGTAAACCACCGACAACCACCTGGAACACTGCCATTTGTCGTTCGATTTAATACCTGCGGTTTAATACCAGTCGATGTATATAACTGAACTATTGTTGTAGTGATTTTATTAATGTGTTGGTAAATTTTCAGGGAATTGCATCTTTCATTTTGGTCATTCAAAAACATCCTAAATTAGTCACACATCGAGCCAAGGCGTATGATGTTAAATGTGTCTACCACACAGGAGAAAGAACTATCAGTTTAGCTTTCAATGTCAGTATGATTACAACATCGGGAACTATAGCGAACACTGGACCTCCACCAACGTGCATCATGCGAATTTGCAACCAAAATGGTGAAGATATTAGTTCTGCTGAAATTGGGGAAATTTTGATGCTTAAATTAGAAGTGACGCCTAAAAGTAAGACATTATTTTGACGCATGGAGTCGAATTTAATGTTTGTTTTTATTTTTAAGATGTGTACGGTGGATTTGCCCGTAGTTGTTACGCCTTGCCGATGGAAGATGGCAAAGAGAGTTATCCTGTAACAGACGAAAATGGGTAAGAGTGTTTGTTGTAAATCACTTAGAAACTCATTAAATACTTTTTCTTTATTGCAGGTGCGCATTAGATCCAGGCGTATTTGGAGAATGGCAATATGATAGTGATAAGCAAGTGCTCGTTGCCAATTTTAACGCTTTTAAATTCCCTAACGGAAACACAATCCGGTTCCAATGTGACGTTAAAGTGTGCTTTGGCCAATGTCAACCTGTGAACTGCCGTGGAGTCGATGCATATGGAAAACGACGAAAACGTCAGGCGCGACAAGGAATCGAAAAAGATGTGGGAGATGATGCGTCTTTAGCCAATAGAAACACTGTAGATGAATATACGAAAATCACTATGAACTCGAACGCCATTCAAGTTGTGGAAAAGAACGGTGCCCAAGGTTTTAACAACCAAACAGGTAAATTTGGTATTTTCAATTTAAGTTATAAGCAAAGTTAAATCTTTTCTATTCCTTTTTAGAAACGGCGAAAGTGAAAAACGATGACGTGTGCTTTTCATTGACGGGACTCATTATAGCTTTGGTTATTACCGCACTGTTAGCACTAGTTGCAATCGCAGTTGCCGTCTCCTGTTGGCTGATGGCATATCGCCGTAAACCGAAACCCGAAGGACCACTTCCACATCCCGCAGATTTCCCGAATCCTCTTTACACGACTCCAGAACCAATTATGGAACCATCCCCAGATTATTTGTCGTAGCGGCCAAAGTCAGTTTTTTTTATCTACTTTTTAGATTATTAATATTTTTAACGCAAAACAGATGAAAGATTAAAAGATGCGTTTTTATTTGTTTTGTTGGCATTACACTATTTGAGCTGCTTTTCAAGTCATGTTTGTGTAATCATCTTTTTTGAATGACGTTTACGTGTGCGATTGTAATATATACGTGTGAATGTGATAACTTTTTTTAACAAGACGAATTGTATAAAAACATGGTGCTTGTCCTATGATTTTTTTTTTACTCAATTCTTGTCACTTTGTGAATTAGCTCAAATTTGAAGGAGATTTAATTTAATGTCTCGATTTTGACTTTTTAAAAATTTTAGTGTTGACCACTTTACTCATTAATGGCAGGCCACATTAACTTACTAATTTAAAAAAAATAAAATGTAGTTTTCCCATGATGTAAGGGGTAAACTGGATGACGATAATCACTCGAAATAATCAAACATTTATTGTGCCTTTTGACAACAAAAATGCTGTGAAAGTTATTTGGTGACGGTCGCAGTAAACTGTAGATAGATGCAATTTCCAGTTGATTCAATGGTACTGCCAATTATTTTTAAAACTTGTTTTTTTCCTTGAGGCAGCTTGATGAATTAAAAGTTTGTCATTAATTTCTCTGTTACAAAGACAATTCTGTGACCAATAGTTTCATTTAATGAACTATTTATAAAGCTTTTTTTAAAAAGATGATGTATGTATATAATAGGTTTTGAAATAAAGGTTTAGGTAATAAAATAAGTATTTTTTTTCTAGAAATAAAGAGATTTGAAAGATTTTGGTGAGATGTGAGTCTATAATATTCTGTACTTACGGGTAAGTATTTAAAGGTATAATATATTTTTATTTTATTTTAGACATTGCACCGGTGAAAATTTTTCATGCCACAATTACCAAAAGATCAATCAAGGACATACGTCTCCTTGGTTCAATCAAGGAGTTACATAGAAGGAGTGGAAAGTCAGCGCTAGAAAACGTCCCCCATTTCGAGCTGAGGCATGTTTTTGGCTTCCGGTAGAACATAAAGGATTCTGGGTAATTTGGCGGCCATCTATGTAACTCCTTGGTTCAATCGCTATTGCGATTGCTTTCGGGATCTACCGTGATGAACGATGAAAGGTCGGGCCCGACAAGTACATTAGTGATAACTAAAAGACTAGGACGAATTGGTGACGGGAACAAGTTTGTATTTAGGTAAAGAGTCCTGAGATTGATAAACCAGATAATAAACTAAAGTAATAAAAGAAGTAAATCGTATAATACTTGTACACTTATAAAAGTTCTCATTAATTTTTTTCAGACATTTAGGAAAGAGAAGTAGATTTTATGACAAGAATAAATATGTTTTGTTTCGATCAAGCATTGACGGAATTCACACGTTATGACATTCCAGAAAAGAATGAACCCAAAAGGGAGATATGAACTCCCTCAAAACGACACGGAGCTTACGGTATAACTCAAAAAATACTCAACGTACCGTACTTTTTGTGCTTTCCGCTTTGCAGCAATTAATTTAAATTGTAGCTAAGAAAAAAAAAAAACTCGAAAAACTATATATACATATAGTAAAAGTGGAGCTATTTAATCACTTTGACGTATAGAGGAGAATTGGTTAAGCTTAGGTTATACATTATTAAATTAATTAATTATTTTCCAAGTTGTTAATTAACATGCACCTTATTACATTTGTTTTTAAATGCGAGTTCCCATCAATTGTATTCATAATTTTCCGTTAATTTAGTACGGTAAGTGTTTATTTATTAAAAAACTAATGGGAACTTAAAATGAGAAAGCTTAATTGAGAGTGAAGTTAATATGTGATGATTAATTTCTTTTTTTTGCTTTTTTCTTTTTTTATTTAGTTGAAGACTCCTCAAGTTCAGGAGGGATAACATGTACACAATGATGAAATCCGACCCTGGTGGAGCGTTACCCGGATTTGCTGCTAACTTCTATAATTTAAAAAAAATTATGATAACTAAACTTTAAACCGGGGAGAAAATGGTACTTTTTTGCAACACAAATGTCGATTAAAGACAACTATTACTTGGTATAAGGAAAGTGAAAATATACGTCACATGAGGGAAAGGACAATTTTTCATATGGCTCTCGTACATGTCCAGGCATGGTCTCACGTTACCTAGTCGAAAATAATATTGCTCATTTTTCCTTACACATTATTTCCTCGAAGTCAACTAGATAAGATTCATAAACCTTTAGTATAGAGTTTAGGAATGCAATATTTTAGAATCATTCGTATTTTTGCTAAAAACCGTCTCATATTTATATTAGAAAAGAAAATTGAGATTGTTTTATACTTTTTTTAACAACAATTTTTTTTTTTAGGTTTTTCAAATTAGGGTATACTACGCAGTAACTGCGCCATCGTGATCGTGTGGTGACTAAACCGTTGCACGACCGTCTTGTGATAATATTCAGAACTTGCACCATTGCAGTAACAACCACTTCGTCACTCGAAGATATGACGAAATTGAATTATATTATACAGCTCTATTTTGTTCGAACGAACGGAAAATTCCAGAACGTAAGAAAATCTTATTAATAGCCATACAGTTTTTTTTTTTTTTATTTAAACACAAAATAACAGATAAAAAACGTAATTACGTACATCGGATTCCGTTAAAAATTTGAATTAATCCTTTTTATCGTAACCAATAATTTTTTTAGTTACCATATTTAAATACGCATTACTTTAAATTAGCATTCTATTTTATTAACAAAATGCGAAATTGTTCCATAAGGAAATTGCAAGGACATGAGCACGTGTTCTCGACGATTACTGGTTATTGGTCATTGCGAAGGAAGTGACATCACTCCTGGTTTGTCTATCAAGTTAATATAATATACACGTCGAGTCCAAGCACATGGGCTGCATAACTCCGTTGCTCGTCAGAATACAAGGGAATACAAGACAAACCAGTTCCTATTCATCCGGCAGACGGGTCAGAATGTGTTATTTGTCCTTTGGAAGATTGAATAACCAATTCCGTTGCATGGGAAAATAGTGAAAAAATAATGTGGTACGGTGCTAAAGCATGTTTTATTCCATTTACAATACAAATAACCATTTCATGTAAGAAAAAAAGCGTATTTGTGTTTATTCTGGTTTAGTTTTCCATTTTAAGTATATCAATAGTTTATTGTGAGGGCCTTCAGTTCGTTATTTAAGTTAAATATAAAACTTCTTTTTTTTTTTTTATCGTAGGTCCTCTTATTTTACCTTTAGGAAATGCTGTTTCGGAAACAGCACTCCAGCACTCGTGCAGATTTTACCAAACACATGCCTCGAATGCATTACTTTAGTACCTGTGAAGGATTCAAGAAAAAGTCGATCGCGTGTAGACATTCTTGTGGTATGAGTTAAGTTGTATGGTTTTCAACATTTTAAAATTCAAAACAGTCTCATTTTTCTATTCGGAATAGAAAAGTGAGACTGTTTTGAA
>JAQGAS010002435.1:0-10533 GCA_034686365.1 Pachymerium ferrugineum
TTGGTCCCTCCCTGGGGGTGTCACCCAGGGGTGAGGCAATAAAAGGATGAGCAGAGGGAGGAGCCGGGTCTCTTGCGCGGCTCTCATCTTAGACATTTGAGAGAGTGACGAGTTTCCATATTTTTTGACAGAGTTGGCAACAGTTACGTGATAAGACCTTAGATAGGCATAGAGCTGGTTGACCATCTGTAGAAGAATCCAAAGTGTAAATTGGTATTCTGCTTGAAACAGTGCTGGGAGCCTGTTTTGCGTTTATTGTTCTATAAATCCATTTTACTGTGGTGCTGGGAGCTCACAGTGCTGCAACAGTGAAGTTGTGTGTTCAAAGGCTGAGAACTAAATCCAAGTGACGATTGAGGTCAGTTTATTGGAGTGCTGAAGTTGTGTGAACGTTTGAGTACAGAGCAGTGAAGAGAAGAAGAGAAGTTAAGAATTTAGAACTTGTTGTGTTGATTCAAGAGAAGAAAGTTGAAATATTATTACTTCATCAGGAAAGTGCTATTGGAAACAACAGGAGTTGAGAGAAAACAGTTGGAGCTAGAGAAGTTTGGGGTGAGTTGGGATTGTTTTGGATAAAGGAGTTTAAAGGGAAATCAAACGTTTAAGGAGAATTTGGTTAATGAGGGTTGGAAAGGGGTTATGAGTAAAAAGGGAACTTCCACCAACTAAGTGTTTTTCTTTGAGAATATTGCTAATTGATTTTTGAAAGTGTTTTGAAAGTGTTTGAAGTGTTGTTTTATCTTGTGAGCGTTATCTTGTAATTTTGGGGGATTTATTTGAAAGTCCATATAGTAGCTTTGATCTTTTTATTCTTAATAAAAATACATTTAATCAGAATACGGTTTTAATTGATTTGAGTTGCAAAAAAAAAAAAAAACAGATTCCAGACCGATCAGAGTTGCCAATTCAGGCAAAGGAACCTTGGGAGGTGAGTGTAATAGTTAAGGGACGGGAGTTAATAGATTCTAAATAAACAACTCGTTAACAATTACAACAAAGTTAAATTAAACTCAGAAATCAGCACCAGGAAGTTACCCGTTTCACGGACACAACAGTGCTGACCACCCAAAAAGGTAATACAAACTTCATTACCAGAACAAAATTGGATTTTGGAAAACGCAAAAATTGGTACCATAGAGCTAACCATTTCACGGACGCTCAAGCACCAATAAGTTAAAATTCAAATTTTTTTTCTCCTCTTCACATATACATAATTCATTATTTAGAATAATCAGACATTTACACTACAAATACCAAAAGGGATACCTGTTTTACGGATATGAAGGTATTACCTTAGACAAAAGAAATTTGGATTTTGGCATCATAAAGTCACCCGTTTTACGGAGACGTGATGCTAGACATTAAAAATGACAGCAGACACTAAGGTTGGCAACACAATGGTTGCTAGGCTTAGACTCAATTTTTTTTGCCTGCCTTCCCACTCCGAAAAAGGGAGGTAGGAGGAATAATTCACATTGCATAACAGGGTAGAAAAGAAGTAGTATACGTCATACAATCGGACGAATCACAAAAGAGAATTACAATGACATAACAATCAAAATGAAAATTACCCAACAGGCAAAGAGTGAAGAATTGACAGTTATACTCAAACAATAGACAGTAAACATCAGTTGGCCTCAGACATTCAACAGGTTAACACTGATAGAAAACTCTGCCGGAGTAGAACAAAATTCTTTTTGGATATTTTTTTTAACAAACCTATTTCTGTATGGACTTAAGACAATCTACTAAACAGAAAACGTCAAACGCGGAAAAAGAAAGGCAAAATAAACCGAAAAGAAGACGAAAAACGAAAGCGACACCGGTGATGGAAACACGGAGCAATATTCCAACACCGATGACGGAAAACAAAATGACGGTAAGCAATAAGCAATATCATATTCAAATAGCTGATGCGATGAACCAACATCTACAACAGAGATTGTTGGAGGAACAAGAACAACATAACGGAAATGATACGACCGATACCGAAACGATAATAGATTATACTCAGAATCAAGATTTACAAAATAAGGATGAAAACATGTTAGACATGGATCAGGAACAAGAATTTCATGATTCATTCTCAACATTTACAAACCCAGAGAGTGAATATAGACAATATAAACCAATAGACGAAATTTTAAAGGTTTACAGTCATCAGAAACAGACTTAACCAGAACACAAATTAATGAAGAAATCCATCAAGATGAAATAGCGCAATGACCACCGCGCACACCTTCATGGAATAAAGATTATACAACACCTGAACCAAAACAACCTAAGAAATTACGATTAGGAAGTGAAATAAGAAGGACACCATACAATAGACAAGGTAGCATTACGAAAGAACCTATCAAAAGTATGATACGATACGATTATTTTCCAAGTACTTCACATATGTTAGAGAATGAAGAAGGAAAGGAAGTAGAACAACATTTTTATAAAACAAAAGTGAATGACATATATACCCCAAATAGATACACAAATGTAGACTCAAACAAAACATTTTTACAAACACCAAATTGTTTTATGACTGGTAATAAAGATACACCAAGAACTCATACGTTAATAGATTACGATAGTAGACGAGTTATACAAGAACAACAAGACAAAGAAAAACAAGGATTAGATTATTATGCAAACAAAATGCAGACAGATGAAAAACAGGCAGCAAATAGCAAAGTTGCTATAGTTGCACATCAAAATGGAAGTAGATATACAAGTATTAAGTTTCCACATGACAATATTTTCTTTGGAAACACAAATACAAATAGTACACCAACAACATTTACTACAGATATACCAAATGAAAACAATAAAAACAAACAAAAGAAATAGCTGAACAATTATTTACTAATTGGACACAGAAAAATGAAGAACAATTAACACGCTTGGTTATCCAAGCAAGTGAAAAATCAGCTAAACAAGCTTCTCAAGAAGCTGCAGATCAAGCATTAAGATCATGCTCTCAATTAATTATAGAAACATTACAACAGGAAAATGAAAAAGCAAGAAATAAACAAATAGATACGGAAAAAACACGTAAAATCACTAGAATAATAGATTCACGTAATAAACAAAAACAGATAGACTCTGAAAACAGTGAACAGGGTACGACTAAGAAAATACCTCAATCTAAATACAAAATAGACCCACAACAGAAACTTTTGAATGAATATTGGGAAAGGAAAACAATTCCCCCATTAGAAGAAATAAAACCTGAAAATCTCAATGATTCACCAGAAAGTGATCATGAACTAGGAACTCAGGAATGGACAACACTTAGAGCTAAGAATAGACATATACCAAAAGAGATAAACGAATCAAGAAGATTTGTGTGTGATTATCATGCTTATGATACACACATAGACAATTCAAAAGTTAAAAGACGAATAGACAAAGAATTCGGTTATGATAACAAAGATCTTGAAGATTTTGAAATAAATAAACGAAAACAAACACCAATAATTTGTTTGGAGGACTCAGATCCAGAAAATCTAAGAACAGGATCAAATCCAGATCCTATCGACATAATAGATAACCCTCATATACAACAAGAAGAACAAAATGAACCACAAGTTCATTCAGAACAAATGGATGAAACTAAAGAAAGGAGACGTTGGCATACCTTTCAAGACGAAAAATCAGAAACGAGAAGACGAAACTTTGATTGGGAAGATCACCTCCCAATCCATAATCCATATAGACGGAATACTTCATTAAATGATAAAGAAAAGTATCAACGAAGTAATTGGAGAAATGTAAATCACAATAGATTGGATGATAAACAACTTGAAGATACAAAAGAACATAAAGGAAACATACATACAGAGTATAGACAAAATGCGAATGAGAATACATACGGTACAAACTACAGAAGTTATCATTTGAATGGTAATGGTAATGGGTATAATAGACAAATGGGAAGAAATAACCCAGAACCAGATCCAGACCCAGGAGACTCAGACGGGAATGGAAATGGAAACAACAATGGTAGAAATAATAATAACGACAATAGCAGAAATAATAGAAGAAATACAAATGATAATGAAGGTAATAGAAACCAAATAAATCAACCACAAAATAATACGGAAGAAAATAATATAGACAATAATGATGGAATGGACGAAGATATAAAAAGACTGCGTGAACAGTTGGGAAATAACCCTATTCACGTAATGTTCCATTCAGCATTTTGGTATGATAAGAAAAGCCAAATGTTAACAGACGATAAAATTAAATGGAATCATCCTGCTTGGCCCACATTTGATGGCAAGAGGGATGAAACCAGAGACTTTTTGAGACGAATTAAAACAATCGCACAAAGAATGAACGCAAATCCTAATGATGTTTTAAAGAAAATAATTGAAGCACAATTATTACAAACAGTACATCAATGGTTTATAGACAATAAACATACATGGAAAAATTGGGATGATTTTTATCCTACATTTTTAAGTGTATACGATTATACACCTGCACAAACAAGAGAATTGGTAATGAAGATGAAACAAGAAAAGAATGAACCTTTATTCCAATATCTTTTAAGAGCAAGTTCAGACTTTGCACGATCAGATATACAATATGGAGATGAAGCTCAATACGGATGTGTTGAGCAAGGATTAACACAACAATCAAAAAGACTTCTTATGAATGTAGGAGCACCAGTAATGAAAAAGTTTACACAATTGAGACAATATGTAACAGAAAATTTGGAACGAATACAACAATGGGAATTTCCTGAAACATTGGAAACTGATACACATGACAAAATGCAAGCTCAACTAGCTACAGAATTGGGAAAGCTATCTATAAAGGATACAGACCCAAAAGCGTTGTTCACTGTGGAAGATACAGTAAGCCCACAGGAATGGAAAGAAATTACTGATGTAATGAACAAAAATAATATACCATCACAATTACATGTTGCACTATATTCAAATTGGAAAAACGCACAACAATTTGATAGACAAATCGATACAAGGAATAAGAAATGGTATGACAAACGCTTTGATGGACGACAAAGTCGACCACAACAAAAAGATTTTGATAATAACCAAAGAAATAATTCTTACGACAGAAGTAGACCTTTTTCAAGGGATAGACGAAATTTCAGCACAGACAGATTTCAGAATCGATCTGATTCACGTGGAAGAAATTTTAGTAGAGATAGACTCCAAAATAGATCTAACTCAAGAGATAGAAGAAATTTTGATGAAAAAGGATTCCAAAATAGATCGAATTCATACGATAAAAGAAGTTTTAGTAGAGACAGATTCTACAATGGACATGATGACAAGAATCAGCAACGGCATTCCGACCGTGTTGTCACTACTCAACAGAGTTATACTCACCAAGGTGGTGACGGCACACAACGGAATGATAGCATACAAAGAAACGGTAGTACATGGAATAGAAATGATACACGAGTAAATGAAGGAATTAGACTGTCAAGATCAAATGAAAGAAGAATGAACAGAGATGGAAGAAGAAACAGTTATACTCCAAATAGACGTGATTATACACCTAATAGAGACGATAATAATTCAAGAAGGGAACACTCACGTACATCTAGCCCTTCACCACAACGACGTTATAATGAAGACAAACAACACGACAATGGCAAAACTGACCAAAAGCCACAGATGAAATGTCAATTATGTCATAAAGAAGGACATACGGCAACATTATGTCCAACATACTTTCAGGTTATGCAAATGTTGGGAAACGCCAGAGGGCAGACACCAACGGCTCATTTCGTGATACCAGACGATTTGGAGCCACGAGCGACACTCAATCCTCAATAGTGGACGAGGGAGTGCCTGTTTTGGTAGAATTAGTCGCACAAAGACCAAACGAATACATAAATGCAAATCTAGGTGAAGCAAAACCTAATTGGGAAAATATTACAGACAAAGACATACATAATACATTAAAATGTACAGAAACTTTTTTTAAAACAGGAAGTAATCTTTCAATACCAACGATGGCATTGAAACTAGGAAAAGGAACAGTAGCGGCCATTATAGACACAGGTGCTACACACTCTTTTATTTCATACAAAACAATAAAGCAATTAGGATTAGAAAAAGATATACATAAATATACAGATGAAAGAGGCAAACTTTCAATCAACACAGCAGATGGAAAAGTACAACCAATGGGTGAACTCATAGTTCCAACACACTGGAAACTGGTTCATCCATATACAGATTTGTAGTTTTACCATCGAAAGGATTTACAGTATTATTAGGAACAGACTTTATATCAACTTTTGGTATAGTACCAATTGTTAGAGAAAATAGTTGGTATGCAATACATGACCCCGATACAAAAATTCAATATATACCATATGATGAAGGACCTTTAGTTTTTCAAGCAATTTCAGAAACAGAAATTGAGGAAATAGTTAAAGGATACTCAAAGAGACAAAAACAAGATTGGACAAAAATGCTCAGACAATTTTCACACGTGTTAACAGACAAACCAGGGAGAACACACTTGGTTGAACATGCGATTCCTACAGTAGGTAATCAACCAGCTGTAACACCTTATAGAGAAGTGAATGCTAAGAAAAGAGTTATACTAGAAACATACTGTAGAAAATTATTAGAAGAAGGTTTGGTACAACTATCTGAGAGTGACTATGCAAGCGCTCCAGTGATAGTACCTAAACCCAACGGTGAATTTCGAATATGCATAGATTACAGAAAATTAAATGATCTTTGTATTTTTATACCACCAAACGTACCTGAGATAGACCTAGTTTTAGCTCAATTAGGCGGAGCTAAAGTTTTCACTACGATAGACTGTGTTAAAGGATATTATCAAGTAGGAATTAAAGAAAAAGACAGACATAAAACTGCATTCTGGAGTCCAATGGGAAAACTAGAATTCGTAGTTATGCCATTTGGATTAAAGAACGCACCGACAACTTTTCAAGAGTTGATGACAAAAGCACTAGGTGAAGCTTTGCATAATTTTGCTTTAGCATATTTAGACGACGTGATTATTTACTCAAAATCAGAAGAAGAACACATTAAACACGTTGCAGAAGTGTTAGACAGACTAGGAAAAGCTGGATTAACAGTAAACCCTAAAAAGTCAGAATTCATGAAAACAGAATTAAAATACTTAGGACACATTATACGATGTGGAAGTTACTCACCAGATCCGGTGAAAACTAAAGCAGTTTCAAAATTTAAGACACCCTTAAACCCTAAGGATGTTAAAAGATTTTTAGGAACAGTACAATTTTTCGCTAAATTTATTAAGAAATCAGCTTTGTTAACAAGACCATTATACGAGCTGACATGTAAAAACGTAGACTTTAAATGGGAAGATATACATGAAGAAAACTTTACTAAACTGAAAACAATATTAGCAAGTGATTTGGTAATGCAATTGCCAGATTTCACTAAACCCTTTAGTATCGAAATAGACGCTTGTAAGGAAGGATTAGGAGCAATCCTAATGCAAAAGAAAAATTTGACAGATGAAGAAAGACGCACTTGGAAAGGAGAAATTCCAAATGTGCCGGTTTATTACGCTAGTCGCACGACTAGAGGCGCTGAAAAACGCTATGGCGCGACCGAACTAGAATATTTAGGTCTAGTTTGGGCAATTGAACGATTTAGACCATACTTAGAAAACAGTGAATTTGAAGTGCGAACAGACCATGATGCACTTAAATATTTGAAAGATAGTCAACATCTAGGCGGAAAAATGGCTAGATGGTGTTTTAAACTAATGGCAGACAATTTTAAGTTGATATACAAAAAGGGAAAAGATAATCAGGCAGATTCTTTTTCAAGGGCACCAGTTGACCTGAGAAAGACGACCTCATAGAAGAAGATCCTGTAAATTTTCAAGTTCCAGACATGGATAAATTGAAAGAAATACGATTAGCATTTCATACAATTGCTAAAAATCCAATAGACATAAATAAACAATTAAGTGAACAAATATACCCAAAATACGAATATGAGACAGAAGTAAAAAGGAAATTACAGTTATACTCTACAGCTTTTGTAGCAATAACAAAAACAAAATTTCTCGATGATACTCAATGGAATTGGAGAGAAAAACTCTCCACAAAACAAATGTTTATACCGATTAGACTTAGAGATGAGGAATTAAAACCTCAACACACAACATTTTTAACGCAAATAGATGGACAAATTGCACGTACAATGACAATTATTACACCAAGTAGAAATGAAATTATTACTACACAACAACAAGATAATTTTGCTAGACGAATGACTCAATTAATCCTAAATGGAAAAATTAATGAACCTATATTAGGTCACGAGTTAAAGAAACTGAAAAGTTTAATAGACAAATATGATATACAAGATGAACTTTTAGTTTTTAGAGCACCAACCAATGAAGATGGTGACGCAAATGATATACGAAATTATAAAGCTTACATTCCAGAAAAGCTTAGAGGACGAATTCTATGGCTTTGCCATGGACATCCTTTAGCAGCACACGGTGGAATAGCAAGAACAATTTACAGAATTCAACAGTTATACTATTGGCCAAAAATGACACAATCTGTAAAAAGATTTGTACGAAGTTGTGAAAGATGCAACAAATGTAAACCAAGAAATAGACCAACTCTTACACACAACGGAACGTGAACCAATTTGGGAAACCATATCAGTAGATCTGATGGGACCCAAAACACCTACTATAGACGGATACAAATGGATACTAGTAATTTTAGAAAAAGCTACTAGATGGGTAGAAATATTCCCATTAAAAGAAGCTTTGGCGGAACAAATTGTAGACTGCCTTATGGAAGTTGCAGTACGATTTGGATTTTTCAAACACATTATTTCAGACAATGGACCACAATTTATTAGTACAATATACAAATTATTTGCTGACAAATATGGAATTGTACTTAGACATACAAGCCCCTTTCACCCACAAGCTAATCCAACTGAAAGGATTAACAGAGACATTAAATTTGTACTTGCAATATACACACATATACATAAAGATTGGGCAAAATACTTAAGAGAAATAGCCTTTGCTTTGAGAACAGCGGTCTCAGAATCACTGAAATTCTCACCGGCATACCTCAATTTCGGGCGAACATTGAGAGTACAATGGGATCCGCTGTCACACGGTCAAAACGACACATTCGACAAAAACAATGTTGGAGCATACGTAACAAATTTGCTGAATAGACTGAAAGAAGCACATCAGACAATAATTATACATGCAAGAGAAGCACAAATCAGACAGAAAAGAAATTATGATAAACGTAGAATTCCAATGGAATTAGAAATTGGACAACTAGTTCTTTGCGACAATCATCAATTATCCAGCATACAAAAAGGAATTTCACGTGGATTATGCGATCTTCGTGAAGGACCTTACGTAGTATTAGAAAAGACTGACGTAGGTGCATACAAAATTCAAAGATTAGCGGATGGAAAAATTACAACAGCACACATTTCAAACTTAGTACCTTTTGAAGAAGAAATGCCAATAGAAATTTGGACAGAAAACCAAATGAAAGGAACTCTAATGTTAAGAAACACGGTTATACCACGACTACAAAAAGTGCAAGAATTAGATGAAAACATAACTTCGGAAAAAGAACAGACTCATCTTAACAACAAAGATATACAAATTAATCAACAAGATGACACAATAAGACAAGAAACAGAAATACACGATGAAATAATACAAGAAGGAGAACAAATCCAAAAGAATAAGATTTGTGAAAAAGAAATTAGACCAATAGAGAAGGAAAATCAAAACAAAATTAATACGCAAGGTAAACTGGAAAAGATTACGATCGATCCAACAAAATTGGTAGTTATACGAGTAAACCCCTCACAACCTCAAACAGATAATTTAATAGTTGTTAACACACAACAGGAAATAATAGAAGGACCAGAAATTGAAGTTTGATACACAAAACCCTAATACACATACGAAACAGTCACCTAAAACTCTAGGTACACATAAGAATTGTGTTGCAACATCAAGCGACCTGTTTTACGGAAGCAAGTTGTAACGCATTAACCAAATAAATTCTCGAATGTTAGAGAATAAGAGTAAAACATACTGATTTTTTTTATCCCTCAAGATTAATAGACTCAATATACCCGAATTTTCAGAGCAAATTGTGCTGCAACGAAAAGCAACCCGTTACACGGAAGCGAGTTGTAGCACAACTCTGTTTATAACACAACACCTACACGACATCTCTTATATTAGGGAATAAATTTTTTATACAATTACAGACGCCAGAAAGGCTAATAACAGACAGAAAACAGACAAATTTCTTTACGCCAAAATAAAGAAATTTTTCCCCTCTAGAGTAACCTAAAAGATTGGGATTAAAAAAAAACTCAATAATAGGTGAAACAAGGTAAGGTTCAGTTGAAGAACCAATGATTTATTCTCAAATCATTTTAGAAGTAGCTTTAGAGTAGTTATAAAATGGGGGCTTCAATTCCTATCTTTTCCATGTTAATTTGAATTTCTGGCTCAAAAAGGCTTTTT
>JAQGAS010002436.1:0-10529 GCA_034686365.1 Pachymerium ferrugineum
TATAAACCTGCATTCGGAATCGAACCTCAAATTGAATCATTAGATTTGTAATACAAAAGGCTGGAAAAAAAATTAATCAAGCAATTGAGAGATAGACGACCACAAACCTAAAAACTTTTCAAATTGCAGCAGAACCATTGCAAATTAACAAACATCAATATCAATCATAGAAAAAAAACCAGGGGGAACACAAGCAACCACAGTTTGGCCAGTTCGGCTTTTTACCCAGGAGGCCCCTGGTTTTATGATGGCAACTAGAAGAATAATACACTATTACTCTAGGTTTTTTATTGCCATAATTTGTGTAACTGTTTTGTACTTTATTAGGTTACTGGTTTCTGGCAACCTGAAGTACCACCAAATATCTGCCTTAGAAAATGTAAACTAAAGCGATTCGCAGATTTCGTCCCGTCACAAGCAACAACACAATCAATCTTCACAATGATCAGCACGGGAAGAGCAGGCCCAGAATTATACAATGGACGTCAGCCGCGAGACAACTCCAGAACCACCAAAGGAAGAATTTGAAAAACTACAACAAATTATTTTCTTCTTTTAAAAGTTGTCGATGCTCGAAGACAGGTTTTTGGTTCCAGGTTATGGTTGCATTCTTTTTGAGAATGGAAAAAAATTAGGATTGTCCTGGAAATGATGGCATCTAGTGGAAACTCCCTTATCATCTTGTTCCCTATGAAAGAAGAAAGTGGATACACCTGATTTAACGAAGCCCGACAATGTAATGTTAATATCAAACCATTGGTATTTAGGACGAAGCGGATGCTGAATTTAATGCTAATGAGGCGACAAAATGCCCGATTTTGAAGATTGTGTTTTCCTCATTCTTTGCATTACAGTAGCAAATGTAATCTCAGATAATTTTCTTGTGATCGCGAAGGCATTACTGCGTTTCCTTATCGGACATATGGACAATATTTTTCAAAAAAAAAAATTAGTATAAAAAAGTTATACTAAAGGCATTGCTAAGGCCTATATCCCACATATAAGGATGTTGATAATATTGTAATATTAATAAAGACAACTCAATTACAACATAACCTTAGCCATTTTAAATTATCTGAGTGCCTCTCAGATTAGACGTGAGTGTTTTTTCTAAGTCGGATGGTCAGCAAAATTCATTCATGCCGAGTAAAAAAAAGATTGTAGAGTGTTGTACATGCTTTACTTGCTCCACAAAGTATACTCAGTCACAGATGACGAAAACCAGAGACTTAACTGCTTTGTGAAGTTACCCCCACGTCATATAAAATTTTTTAAAATTTTTCCAGTCTGGGTATTTGCGGCATTCTTAAATTGGCCCAACGATGACGAAGCTGATTACTTTGTAGCCTCGTATTCTCATTTAAATTCTTAGACCATTAAATTAAATGAGGTATATTCAGCGGCTCACCAAAGCCCCTCAACAAAAGAAATCTGCCAAACTCAGCCACTATCCCAATCGACTGGTACCCATTCGTTATAGCTCGAGATTTAAAAATCACATAATTTTTCTTCCTACAGGGTCAAAATGCCGGAACTCTAACTACTTGAAACAAATAATTATATATGGTGATGGACCATTGATGAAGATGAAGAAAAAAGAAGGGTTAACATCGCCATCTGAATTTTGGGCCTTTTTAGTGCTGTTCGATTCGAGTCAATGCCGCCATCGAAACTAGTCCTATTTCATTGGTTTGGTAGGATAGAAACTAGTCCTAATTTCATTGGTTTAGTAGGATTAGAACACTGGGAAAAAATACTTTTTGAAAACAGGCACGAAGAATCCATTATCCTATCACACAAATAGAGAAAAAATAAAGCTTTATGCTGCGAGAACAAGTCAAGCAGCGGCAAACAAGCGTGAAGAAAGGAATTAACCGAATATCTTCGAAGATAATAATCAGAAAACCATAAACCACAAAACCTTCTAAATTACCTTAATCGTTCGCGGAACACCTCTACCCCAACTTTCCGAAATCACATGTATTTTCAAACGATAGTTCGATTCTAAAAAAGGTCCCTACGTCCGACGCCTCTCCAAACGAAGCAGAAAATGCCCGAGATGCTGAGCGAACGGAAACATCCTGTTCACTATCAAAAACCACTACGCACGCCTTTTCAAAATATGCTATTTTTTCGAATTACTTATTTACATTTGTAAGACTACTTAAATAAAGACACAAGAAAATTCTTTTGTGTTAATGAAATTTGGTTACAACATGTAAACTGCAGTTTCAGGAGGAACTATTTTGCGCGCATTCGACAGCTGCAGTTATGTGAACGGGTTGACAGAGATGAGAACTAATTTAAATTAATCCGCCGTGTAACACGGCCCGTGTTCGATTCGCGAGTATAAAAATATTTAACGCGTTTACGTATTCTTTCTCGTTTAGTTTCTTCTGAAATATTCAGTAACTCCTATTGCAATAAAATCACGCATTGAAAAAGTTATAAAGCATCGCAGTAAAACATTTAACTCGGAACTATTTGTTTGTTTAACTGCAGTGATACTGAGATGAAATTTGACAAAAATTCTCCACAAGATGTCAGCACAATGCAGAGTATTACTATTCTTTTTCTAAAATTAATAAATTTTAGTACGCTTTGCTTTTCATCGTTCTATAAATGGTTTAGCAAACTATTTTTTAAAAATTTCACAATATTTCCTTTACTTTATATCGCAAGATAATAAAAAACGTCGATTCAGCAATCTCACTGTTTCGAGAGAAATTTATCAATAGGTATCAGCACTCTGCAGGCCCAGAAATTATTACATAACATCAATAAAAGTACAAATATTGATTCCAACCGATTTTTGGAAAAATAACCAAACCGACGAAAAACTATCTTCACAATGTTCATTAATCCTCAGTTCATCTCAAAATTTCTAAACACATCCAAACAAATTATTCAAAAAAGTGACTTCACAAATATAATCAAGTTGTCACTAAAAAATAAAACAAATTGCTGCAATAAAACCACAGCAGTTAACCAATTACAACTCATCTTCACTAAAATTGATGGCCACTTTTTACACTCTTGAAATTTAAAAAGAGCGAAAATTAAAAGAGAGACTAAATTCTTTGAATTAGTCATCATTTTACATTCATTTTTGAACACCGATCGATGACAATAAATCTCGCAATTTCAATCTAAACATTGACCACATTGACAAAATTCAACTTTTAATTGACAGTCGATTCCACTTTAACTGTATCGGCAAACACAGTTAAAGACATAATGTCATGCTTCAGCAAGAAAGGATTGACCATCGAACCGCCACCTCGGGAAGAAGAACAAGCACCTGGCTGACCTGGCTTCGTGTGCAGCAGACACACGAACTTATGAAATTACTTACTAGACCCCAGGTAAGTAATTTCATAAGTTCGTGTGTCTGCTGCAATTAGAATAGGAATTATAATGAATGCATTTAATATAATTAGTTCATTTTTTTAGTTTGAATCGTGGAGTCAAGAAGAAGAAGAAGAAATAATTGCTTGCTGTTGCCATTGGGAGCAAGTGTCGGAGTTGAAGACGTCGCTGTCGCTGTTGAAGACGTTCCTGAAGTCGTTCCTGCTATGGTCAGTCGAACGTATTATTAGGCCTTAGTTGAGAATAATTTGCAGTTTCTTAAAATGTACGTGCAAGTTACGACATCAAGTATTGATAAATGCGAAATTGATTAAAAATATATGTTTCTGTCTATTGCATTATAATGCATTTACTACAAGAATGGGCAGACCAATTTCTTGACTGATCTTATAAACTTTCTGTTGCTATGCAACCACGAAAGTTAAAAAGCAGTCAATGTGGAAGAAGAAGAAAGAAAAATAAGGCATTGGGTTTTAGGGGTGGAGGCCCCAGCAGAACTGCATTTAATTAATGACATTGACATTACAAATTTTGGCAGTGTAATTATTGCAATTGTCCTATGCTGGTGGATTTACTGGGCCTACTCAACAACAGGACATTAGGTACGGTAACAAATTATATAAGATTTTGTTTTCCATGTGCAGCAATTCAAATTCAATGTGGAAAACTGTGAGCAAACAATTTCACAAAGGTGAGCAATTAATTTGATTGTTTCGACATGAAAGTCCACAAGTTGTCAATCCGAACGCAAAGTGAATCTGTCAATCTTAAGGTATATAGAAGAAGAAGGCGGCGGCTTAACACCTTCTAAGAACCATGCGCTCAAGGGTTTTGCACACGCAGCTGCAAATATACCAAACCTCAAATTATAAGAAATAAAGTAAATGAGTGGATAATTTTTATAAAACTTTTTTAAAACTTCTAAACGAACCAAGATCAGCAATACCAATGGCAAATACACACCAATTAAAAAACCCCTAGGACAAAAACAGCAAAGAGAAAAACACCTAGGCCAAACCCAAAAAAAAAAATTTTGCAACAACTAATTGGCCGCTTTTTTTTTTACAAAAAATTTGCAAAATTTTGTAAATTATGCAACAAATTTGTAAAATTTTTATGAAATTTTTGCAAATTGTCAAATATTTTGCTAAAATTTTGTAAAAAAAAAAGCGGCCAATTACTTGCAAAATTTTTTTACTTGGGAAAACACCCGTCCCATTTGGCATATGGGTGCCGTTTTTTGTAAAATTAGACGAATTTATTTCACAACCGATTCCTATAGACCTCCAAAAATTTTTTTGGACTATTACTCTTTTAATTATGGACAATAAGGGAGAATTTACCCAAGCCCAATTTTGGCCCGCTGCAAGCAAAATTCCAGGGGAGTCCGCAAGGTTTTGGCCAGCTGGATGCGACTATCTGGAAAATGCTTTCTTTAGAGGCAGCGCAGGATACTGCGTTCAAAAATTCAGATTACCACATGCTACACTTGGTAACTTGCTTTTTTTCAATAAAAAACTTTTACCTAAATTATAAATTCTCATTTAAAAGATACCTTTTATCGGCAAGTTGAAGAACACGGAATAATGGTGCCGCAGGTGGTGAAGGATGGACTCTCAAGGCCGACAAGGCCAAGGGTAGACATAGAAAATGAAAACAGTGTCCACAATGTGAAGACGAGCTGCCAATTTCTTCTTTACTTCTTCATCCAATTTGCCAACCCACAAATGTAAATTCGAATATTGGTGCAGACTTAAATCATCCACTGCTTTTTGAATTTTATTCAAAATGTCCGTGAACGTAGTGGAGCTGTAAGCACACGTTTCCAGAGAACGAACATCGACGTCCATTTGTTCTTCTGTTTTGACCCACTACTCTCTGGCGTAATTTTCGAGAACAAAACAATTAAATAATAACTAAAAGCTAATAAACCAGAGCTTCCATCTAGCCTTCTCAAGGAGGCCAAAAGACCTCCAAGAGGAACCCAGGGGGGACACGCAGCTGGTAAGTGCAATTGGCCGATAATTAGAAGGATCTGAACAATCCTTCCCAGGTTTCAAAATTGGGACTAAAAGGAACCCACGGTCTTCAATGAGGTAGAGAATCAGACATGCTTTACTTGCTCCCTAAAATTATGAAGCCAACATGACTTTGAAACCCAACCAAAACAAACCTTGCCGCCCGAGCGATCAAGCCTGCTCAACCAGTGAGAAACATCTAACATAAGAGGATTATCATAGGGCGACAAAGACTCGAGCAGCAATACAATTAGAATAAACAAAACACCACAAATAATATACAAAATTCGCAGAGGTGCGAGCACTAGACTTAAAAGTCATCTGTAAAGACAGTACACCATAATCAAAGAACTCCAAGCGGTGCCGCAAGTGTAATGATTTACACACTCAATACCAGGGGACCCAAACTCAAAATTAAAACTATATAAAAAAAAAGGGTGAAACGTAGGCCGAACTGAATCATTGTTTTTCTGATCGAAAGTCGAAGCATGTTGAAGCGTTCTTACTAAAAAAAAGACCACGTTTTGGGTAAAATCAGTTAAATTTGTGGAAAACCCCGTTGGAAAGCAACGGGAAAACTTTCCTCGATTCTTAGTATGTCTTCGGATAAGTTTTCCCGTTGCTTTGCAACGGGGTTTTCCACGAGGACGATGCTGGTAAAAAAATCTTTTATTAATAAAATAATCGTCGAAAAGTCATGTATCAAGCGTTTCTAATGAAAGAAAATAACTGGATGACAAGAAGATTTTGCAAACGAGAAACGATGTTTCAATTGCCTTGCAACGGGGCACGGAGTTACGAAATGTAGAAATAATTTATCGTACCTTAAATGTCAAAAAAGACATCCACAAGGGCATAATAAACCAAACCAGAGAACAAACTACAACAAACAACGCAAGCCACCCACGTAAAAAAATTTGCAAAAATTTTGCAAAAAAAATTTTGCAAGTAATTGGCCGATAATTTGTAAAATTTTTGTGAAATTTTTGCAAATTGTCAAATATTTTGCAAAAATTTTGTAAAAAAAAGCGGCCAATTACTTGCAAACTTTTTGCAAATTTTTTTACTTGGGTGGTTTCTTATAAAATATTTATTCGGACGATTCTTCCAGAACGAAGTGACAAACCAAAATATTCACCAGGAAGATGGTATAAAGAATTAATTCTGTTTAAAACATTTCAATTTTTTTATTTGGGCAGGTTCCGATAGAAACCTCAAAACTAATCTCGAAACAGCAGACCTCCTCAAAACAACATCCAGCCGGCGCCGGTTCAGTCGTCATCGTCATCAAAACGGGTGAGGCATTACCCAGTTGGCGGACGTGCGAAAGTCGGCCGTCCGTGTAAAAATAAGGGCAAAAGGAAAATACCTCAAGAACGTGAAGGTTCTCCAACAAAACGGAAAAGTAGAAAAAGTGATAGCGAGGCATCAATATAAACAATGATCACTGCTTTAAACTAAAAAAATTGAACCACGAAACCTCCAAAAGGAACCCAGGGTGGGGACCACAAGGAGGTAGCAAGTCAGACATGTTTAAATTGCTCCAAAAAGTGTACTCGAGCAAAGGTATCAAAAAACCAGAGCCCTAACTGCTTAATGAAGTATATTCAACTCACCCCCTAAAAAACGTGGATAAGTCCGTGTTTAGGACTATGATATTCCACACTCATCTTCGTTTTGCTTTTAAAGGCAACAGTTTATCTGTAAGCAATTTCAGCAAATTAGTTTGAAGTTTGCGAAGATCTGGAATTTGTCAATGAAAAAACAGAACAGCGATGGGGAGTTGAAAATGCATGTGCATGACACGAAATTCTCGCAAGAATCTGATAATTAATTGCGTGCATATCACCTGTCAAGCTCCCACATTGTCTTTACGCTTATATCGTCGGAAGCATGTCCTCACGACTATATCACAATACCCATAACTGTTATAGCAGCAACAATTATCGTTTATCCGCCATTTTTCCTATCCAGTAAGCCTAAAACAGAAATTTAAGCAATGAATGGCTGCCTACTGGAGCAAACACCGCCGTTTAGGGGAGCATATCTTTTGGGAGATTCCAATTTCTTGCGGTCATCGGCCTCAAAGGGTACACGGACAAAATTGTTTCGGGCTAACGATAAGCTGGCAAACGACTGCAAGTTTAGCTCAAAGAATTCGGTGTATTAGGTGAAGAAGAAGAAAAATAGGGATTAACGCTATTTGCCCATTTGGATTTCGGAAAATCCCTGGAATAAGTTATCAAAACCATGTGAAGACTTATTTATCTAATAACTTTAGATCTGTCCCTAAGCCGGTTTTGATGCGAACTTTAAAAGATAATAATTATCATCTATTACCAACAGCTCAGATATTAAAACATCGAACAAGCAACGGCGTTTATAAGAGGAAAAAGCGACTTACTAAGGGAACAACAGAGAGGTGTATTAGGTGGCCAGTGGGGTGTAGTGAATGATATAAAAAAAAAAAGATGAAAATTTTTGGCCATATTTCAGAATGCAAATGCATCAATATGGATCATATCAAGAAAAAGAAGAACAATGCTTAACACCCTTTACGTCGCCAGCTGCTACCACGGCCAAATGCGACAGGATACAAACAAATGTGCATCTGATGTAATTGCTGTAATCGAAGATGCCTACAAAAATATTTTTAAACATAAACATAAACATTAGTCAAACTACAGCTCCGTTCACATACAATTGCCGTTTTTGTCAAAGCAGCCGTTCAAATAAATTTGCCGCTGTGAGGTACAGCTGTTACATAACGGCGGCAAATTTATGTGAACGCCTGCTTATACAAAAACGGCAATTTTGTGTGAACGGAGCTGTTCAAAGTGATAGATGCTAAGTAAGAGTACCACAAATTTTAAAGCGATTATTATCATCTCCGTACCGAACATGTTTAAAATGAACGTCTCAATACGCTGAGAAGCGAGGATGAGCAGAACTAAAAGAACGTGACATAAGATGCAGAGTGACAGATGAATTTGATGAAGGGCTTTCTCATCGTCTGACCCAATCGACAGTGCGGAAAGAGAACGTACACGCAGGTACGTGGATTATAACGAGGATGTGACGTCGGGTAAGTTGTTCGATTTAACACCTATTTGCGATTACTTACAGGTGGACCAGCAATAATAAATCGGAACCAATACAGTACCCGGAGGATTAACAATTTCAGGTCTGTTCTTTTTTGATTCTGCCAGGCTTCAAACATACTTTTAAGCGCTGTTTATATTGCATAGGGAAAGAAAGAAAGAAAGAAAGAAATAGAGCTTAACGTCGCCAGCGGCTGCCAGGGCCATACGCGACGGGACAACAAAAAATTAAAACACTAGAAGACTAAAGAAAGAAAGAAAAACATGAAGGACTAAACCAAAAATCAACCTAGAACAAAAGAGCAGAACAAAACAAACAACTTGAATATTGCATAGGGAAAAATACTACAACGTCGGCGCATCCTCCCTCTCCACAACGTCACAACCCCTCATATTACGTGAAAAGTATGAGTGTGCATTCGGGGAAGTGCAATTCCCTCACCGAGACGCTAATGTTAACCATACAGGCCTGCAACCGAAGGCGCCGGTCTTTTGAGGAGCAACATTCCCCGATCTAATGCGGCGCAATCATTCAACCAAAGGAAGAGAGAGAAGATACACCAACAATCTCGCAATCCTTAGACCACATTGTTGTTCTCAGCTGTAGAAGCCTCATCCTCCTGTCGGTTTCTCGACAGTGCTGCCGGCGCAGGAAAAGAACAAGAAAGAAAGAAAGAAAGACCCGGATTACGAGTTAATACAAGAAAAGTAATACTAGCCAGGGTTGCCTACACTGTAAGTAAATAAACTAGGATTAACGTCGCCAGCGACGGGACAGTACCAATTTCTCAAAAGAAACGTGAACACCACAACTACTAAAACCAATAGCCGAGCTATTAAACACCACCAGCAACACCACAGAGACCTAAATACTTAAGTACATTATTTCAAATTTCTATATAACTATTGTTACGCTTACATAGGGCTAATAATATCCAACTGAAGTTTCCAGAATTTCTCGAGACAGGAGCAAAGAGTTTGGATGCTCACACTGTGAGATTCTCACAACTACTAACTTAATTTTATACACACGGTTACCAAGAAACCTCGGTTTTATGCACGTGCTGAATAATTATAAACTACTAGCGACAACTACCAACAAAAAGAATAACTAGCAATGAAACAATACATTTGCAACTAGGCAATAAATAACATTCTAATTTAGAACATTAGTGTTAACCCTAACTGCAAAAAAAATTAAAAATGTATAAAAGTACATTAGATTACATACTTTTACAATATAAAAAAAAGAATTAAAGATCATCTATAACCTGCAGAAACTGTAATTTCAAAATAAAATAAACACATTTTAAGACTACGCCAAATTCATTCGAAATAGGCTTAACAGCCAAAACCCCAATACACTTAAATTCGAACCAGATTCTGATAAAAATCTTACAACTAAAAACCTCAAATCACTAGTAGAAAAAAAAAACCGGTAACAAAAACCAGAGATGAAGTATATTCAGCTCCACCAAATAAACTAAGCCACATATGACTTCGATTAAAAACATTAGGGCTAAATTTTTTTGTCATTTGCAGATCAAAAAGTCATTCAATCAAGTCTGATGCATTAAATTTATCAGACAACAAATTAAACTTTTGAAAAAAATATGGCTGTGTGAGGTTCGACAAATATGGACTGCAAATAATGCAATTCATTGGATTTACGACGTCATACAAATTTTCAAGTTTCTTAAATCGCAAGCAATTCAACCTAACTTGGAATACGCCACATCGTCTATCTACCCATAGAGACGGCTAGACGTAAACGGTCAAACATGCCGAGTAAAAAGGAGAATGGAGATCCCGCTTAAAAGATTTAGCAGATCATGTCTTAGCAACTTTAAAGATAAATAATAGAGTATAGAGACAATATGTAATACAAGTCTTAACTTGTAGAACACAACTTGTTCATATGAAAAAATAAATTCTCATTCTCGTTAAATAATAATTCTACTTGTAAAAGTTCGAGAGAAATAAATTAAGTAGAAAATACAATTTCAATAGGAGATTATTTTGAAACGGGGATGAATACAAC
>JAQGAS010002437.1:0-10523 GCA_034686365.1 Pachymerium ferrugineum
TTTTGGCCGTATTTCATTTTTGGATATTGGGTTTTCTTAAGCGTTAACATTGGCTTCTATGGGGGAAGAGAAAGCCTAAGTTATATAATCGCACATGGCCTATTGAGCAACAGGTAACCGTGGAAGAAATCGAAAGAGGGTCTCCTCTTCCGTCCTATAACAATCCACATGATCTGCTTGATGACAACCAGAACTTGTTCTCGTCAACCCTTCTTGACCCTGTTGATCAGAGAAAAGGGAAAGTAGTACCACCTTTCCTCTTATCAAGTTACTTACACCATTTCGAGCGCCCAGCACATGACGTTTTTAAGAATCCAAAATACTCCAGAAGAACGCAAACTCATAAAAAGTGTCGCAGAGGTGGTTCCGAAGTTTGATGGGACAGATAAAATCTTCGCAGACACGTACTTATGGTATTTCACTACCGCATACGAAGATAATGAATGACCTTCCGTTACCTCCAGCTTTCATTTGGGCAACCCTTGAAGGAGCAGCTTCAAAATGTGCTCTGGGAAGGCAAAACATATTAACTAACTTACACGTATTCCAACAAGAATTTTTATCAAGATGGTCCATGTCAGCGGAAGAGGCGGGCTTATTACTTTCAACTAAAAAGCAGGAGATGGCAGAACCTCTGTCCTCATTCTCGGAAAGCATCGAACAGCTGCTAACCTGTTCCAATCTAGCTCTTTCGCCTAAAGAACAATTCCAGCGTGTACTTCGATTGACTCGGTGGGATTGCCAGAATGTCATCGTCTTCGCCGGTTATGACACTTAAGAAGAGGTTACAAATTGCATGTCAGCTATCGAAAAAAGAGCTGAAACATTGCGCACACTAGATAAAGAACAAGGTTACATAGAAACAATACGTTACGCTAAGTCAAATGGTATTATACCCCATGCAGTGAATAATTCAAATGCTAGACACCTATTGGCTAGTACTGGCATAATTCCCTTTTCTAATTTGTCCCAATCAACTGGCGTCTCTAATGACAGTAGTAATTGCCAATTCAATAACAGCGGTCCACTAGCAGCTTCGACTTGTAGAAATGATAACCAAGCGGGCAGTTCTCAGGATAAGGGTACCATTTCACCATCGCCTCCACCATTACCTAATAAAGATCACACATGGATCCTTACCAGGAGTGGGCGCTGGTTGCCTAAATCCTTGAAGTTAGGTAGATTACTCTGCACTATCTGCTACAGCGAAGATCATTTTGCTCACGAGTGTCCTATTCGGCAGGAAAACACCAGACGCCCGACTCAGAAGTGAATCCAGTTATAGAAAATCATCAGTGGGTTGGGCGTGGTTTTCTCAACATTTTAACTACAGTAGAACAATCGATTAAAACCTTACAACAAGCAGATTGTATTAATAACCCCCTGAGTTTGCATGTGGAAATAATGCTGCTAATGTACTCCAAGGACGCTTATGAATTGGATCCTAGACCTTTGGTCCAAGTCAACGTAGGTGGGACTCATTTTAAAGCTCTCATCGACACGGGGGCAACAGTTTCTTTCATATCTGAAAATTTGTATAGACAATGCTTTAGTGAAATCCCATTAGCAACGGTTGGTGAAGTGACATGCACGGCGAATAGTACTATAGCAGTATTGGGCATAGTCAATTTACCGATAACCAACCAACAAACTTCAGTTGCTCACCCTTTTCGTGTGATCGATGCCCATCTTCAGTACATAATTCTGGGCAGTGATTTCATTTGGTCCCAAGGCCTGCAGATCACATAGACAATTACATGTGGCATGTCAAAGTAGATCCCTCTCCACGTCTGATGGATGGTAATTGGGATTCTGAAACCAGTACGGGAAAATTATTACAGGTTATGGAAGCTGCTCCAAACGAGTCTAGTGACGAAGAAATGGATATAAAGTTGCCTGATTGGTTAACAGCGGAAGTTAATCCAGACCTAACTGGAAAACAAAAAATAGATTTGATTTCTGTCTTGCAAGAGTTGAAGTCTGTGTTCAATGACCAGCCTGGTCTGGTTACCATCAAGAAATATTACATAAAACTAAAACCAGGGGCTAAACCACACAGTGTATGTTTACCCACGTCCTGTGAATGGTGCCAAGCGAGATATAATCGATCAAGTTATTAATGATCTCAGAGAAAATATTTAAGTTAGCTAAGTGTGACTTAAATAAAACTTCCTCTGCCGAAAGGGAAATTACTAATGCACAACAACAAGATCTAGATCTGATTAAAATAATTGATTATATAGATTCAGAAAGGCCTGATACTTCCCCTGAAGCAGAGCCACCTAAACCAGTTCCTCTTGATTTATTTGGAAGGAAAGAGCTTGTGAAAAAAGCAATTATTTCTTAGAAGAGGTGAAAAACGAAGATGAAGAAGTTTTATTTAAACTTCTCTATAAGTTTGCGCCTACATTCGAAGACGAATTGGGACAAACTAATTCGGGATTTAAAATTGTAACCCCAAAATCACTTGTTAAATGAGCTTAATGGGCATGCCACGTGATCCAATGTCAGCTCACGATGGGATGAATAAAATGCTTAATAAAGCTCGCCAACTTTATTGGTGGCCAAGCATGACGAGGGATGTCTGTCATTATATGAGAGGTTGTAATGCTTGTCAGTGTTATAAACCTTGTCATCAAAAGCCATATAGCTACCATTATATTCCAATGGGACTATATGTCCCATTTGAATACATAAGTTGTGATTTAATGCGACCTAAACCGACTAGTACCAATAAAAACAAATATTTATTTGTAATTATTGATAACTGTGCCAAGTGGGTGGAGTTATATGCACTTACAAGGGCTATGAACAAAAATATTACTCGCTGCCTTAATGATTGAGTCTGTTGTCACGGAATGTTTCCATAAATAACAAGTGATAATGGCCTTGTTTTGTTGGCAAATTTATGATGTCTTTTGTAAATTGTGAGGGGTAGAACCAACCCATATTAGCCCTTACAACGCGGAGGCAAATTCTACTGAAATTGCCAATAAACATATCAAGTCAAAATTATACATTTTGGCTAAATATGCAAAAAGATTGGGACAAACTGCTGCCCGAAATTGCATTTACAATGAGGACTTCGAAGACCGAGTCTATTGGATTCTCTCATATGTATTTAACGTATGGGGGAGAATTGAAACTGCCATGGGACATAAGGAATTTAAAAGGAGTAGATACCTTAGACCTAGAACATCCGACTCAATTCATTTGTAAACTTGCTGATCGGATTTCATGTGCATTTAAAAACTGTTTCAAAAAAGGAATAAGAGAATTTTGAGAAACACAATTCTCAACATGGGCAAAAACAATATTGTTGATTACGATGTCAATAATTTGGTGTAGCGAAAAATGCATTTTCTCAGTGATGCTGAACAAGGATTTGCCGCCTCCATGACCCCACTTTGTGATGGGCCATGGAAGATTGTGTTAAAACGTCTTTTATGGGATGTCTATGCAATTAGATGATTGTCCGATTTGACGTGGTGTCTCCAGTTGCTGCTAGTAAGCTTTCACCTTATTATCCAGAGTTCGAAGTTGAATAAAATGAGGTTCCAAACATGCAAAATGTGCAAAATGGGAAAAATTCGAATGAATTGCCCTCCTTAGTTGGACCAACTTCACCAAAATCTCCCTCTCCTAAAACTTGAAGAAGGAGGACACCCAAAACTCTGGAGAAAATACTAAATTCTACCGAAGAGAACTTGTAGGAGGAGTTACGGACAAACTCTGACAACAGGTGTCACCTCTCGTCTACTTGAGTGCAGCGAAAACCAACTAGATTTGCTGATTTTATTTAAAAAACGGGCCAAACACGTTGAGGAAAACCTACAAGAAAGGATTGTTAATTAATAAAGTTAATTAGTAATCTATTGTACCTTAGTGGTTATTTATCAAACTGATGTTAATTCCCATTCGGAGATTGAAATTATTTTCCTTGTGAAAATAGGCAGAGGTAATGTTTAATATGAATCCCTTTCATCTTAAACCTATGGTTTTTTTAAAATAATTATTTATTAAGAAACAGGAATGAAGGGAATAAATCTTTTTATTGCTAATAAGTTTTATTGCACAAACCTTTACATTAATTGATGTAATGGTCTTAAGGAGATAATACAAATAAAGAACATTTTTTGTGTGTACAGTACACTCTAAAAAATAAAGGTGTAAACTAGGTGTAAAACCTTGCTCCTTTGGGCCTTGACTGCAGGTGCTTAATTGCTCCTTTGATGGTGCGATTTGTCACCTATAATGTGGTGCACCTATTAGCAGAAGTACTTGACTTCATTGGTGCAAAATGAGTACCTTTCAAGGTAGTTACAAATGTCATGCTCCCATAGAGATGCACCTTACAACATTTTTCACTACTTTACACCTTTTAATAACCTACAGTTTTCCCATTAAAGGTATAAAGTGTCTACCTATTGTCCAGAGGTGTTGATCTTTATCCCAGAATGAGGTTTTGTATACCACCTCTGATTGGCAAATACGTCATACCAAAACAAACACTCTCATTGGTTCTACAGATGCGAAAAATTTTTCTAAATCCTAATTTTTTATATATGATGTAACGATCATATACCCATTGTTCGCACCAACTTGTATGAATCAGCGCAGGCGAGTGGATAAAGAGGGGGACTGAAGAGTGAGAGGGCGTGGGGTCGCGTCTGAGACAAGTTTCCCTTTTTTTATTGTGAAATTTGATAACCAATGAGAGCTATTGAGTATCCAATGATTGATTAGAGAATAGGTCACATGTGTAAACAAAAGGGTGCAGTTTGATTGGTTTAGCTATTGTACTACGGTACAGTAATGCCAAGGTAGTTTGTTGTACATCCTTCTGCAGTGCTATTTTACTACCTTTTTAGGTGCTTTGTACAAGGTAGATAAAACACCTACAAATAGAGGTTCTATTATACTCCTTATAGGTAGCAAAATGAGGACAAGTATTTTGTACCTTCAAAGGTTGTGAAATGACCTTTTATTTTTTTAGAGTGTAACACCAAACCAGAATAGGTCAATTCTAAACAAACAAGCTAAATAACCCTTCATATTCCAGCATCAAAAAAAAACTTCACCACTTTATGAAAATCAGTAGACAGAGAGACATGAACACGAAGAAGAAGAATCAAGCTTTCTGGAAAGGAAGAGTGGAGTACAGTTTTACACCGCGTTTGGTTAGGTATCGTTTTAGCATCCCTGAATGGCAATCATATACCCTGTGGGTGTAAATCTAAATTTTCACGTTTCTTACACGATTCAAAGTTTGTAGAAAATCTACTGACTTGTATATAGAAATTCTCTTAGAGAAATAACATTACAGTTATGCGATTCTACAGAATTTTTACCGATAATTTTGGTCATATTTTTTCACTTGTACTACGGAATCGCTGCAGATCTTTTTAACCGTCGTAGGCAATTTAGGTATAGGCTAATTTAATTTTACAAGATCAATGACTTGCCATATTCAGAACTAACTGAATTGAAACTCAAAAATTCACCTCGTCAGATTAATCTGTTATACGTATATGCCAATACAAGCACCATCACAAGGAGTTTTCATTTATCATTTTTGTTTATGCCACTGCTATTTGTATGATTTATGAATAATGACAGGAATCGAGTGAATTTTTCTTTTGAATCTGATTTATTGAAGTATATGGTGGGCAATTTTTTTTTTAATAACAAGAGGTCCTAAGTATGATAAATGATTTTTTACATTTTTTGCTGTAATTACTTCCACAAGCAAAAATCTCATCTTTTTCCTCTTGAATAAACAGACAAGTTGCCTTGAGTTTTTGTAATCTAAACTTCAAAATACGGAAATAGTACTTGGAACGGACGTCATTAAAATAATGAAAACGTTGCAAAAGCAATCCAAGGACTCATGAACCAAATGATGTCTGGAGTGTTAATAATATAAACAGTCTTTACAATAGCGTTATCAAAACGACTGGTTTTGACAAGTATTGGCAGACTTGTAATTTCAGAATGGATCACCAACGCTGAATGGAGTGGAATGTCAAAAAGGATGACGCGAATCTCAAGGATATATCGATGTGGAAAAAAAATTTCACAGATAGCAAAATATTTATGAATTATATGGTAATAGCTCAATCATTCAATCGTAGTGTTGAGTAAAAGATTTAAGCTTTGGCCAAGTTTTACTTCATATAATAAAAAAATGTATTTATTTATGTGAAATTTTTACCTACTGACACTTGACAACAGAGTTTCATTTTACCAATTCACTTCCATCCCCCCCCCCCCCACACGTTTAGAGGATTTAGTGGGGGCGGGGTGTCAGATTTTTTTTTTCATGGTGTGACAGTGTAGTGATACCCAGCCACGTGCGATCAAGTATTAGGATGAGTTGAAGTCTCATCAACTGTCAGATTTACACTAGATTCCATCATTTTTCTTGAAAAAGCATTATTTAAAACAAACGCGCTTGGTTGAATGGGTTTTTTTCTCCTTAAAAATTGTGTCACTTCTAAATTTATGACTTCAAGGCAAGGAGTAAAGATTTTCAGAGTCGAATAAAGTTTCTTTCTTAGCTTTGACACCTAAAGTATAAAAATTCGAATGATGTTTAAGATGAAGCCATGTACTGAACCGTTCCAGTTTAATTGAAATTTGTATGTTACACCCTTTAGCCTCCACTATAGGCTAAATAGAAAAAAACTAAATGCTTGTGTCTATAAAGGTGATATTTCCTTTTAGAATTATAGCCTTTTGGTGGAGCCACCACTGATTAACTTAATAAGACTCACCATTGTTATTGCATTTAGCAATGTATCATAGCACTAGAGTCGGTGAAACGGGAGTTTACGCCAATCAAGGCCCAATTAACCGTTGGGCCAAGTTTCAAGGGAAGGCAAATTTCAGAGGGTAGCGCGAAAATTAAAAGATATGAAAAATATTCTTTTAAATTTTGATTAAATTATAAAAAATAAAATTTCCACACATTCGAGTCTTATGTATACTACAAAAAAAGTATAAAAAAGGTGTCATTCAGGGATGCTAAAACAACACCTTCGTAACAGATAGGGTGTCAACCAGTAATTACACCATGAGTGTGGTCACGTGATGGTATTGAAATAAAGTAACTTTTTATTTACACCTACAAGATGTAAAAAGAATACCTTTTTAACAGGCATTGTATGGTTATCACCTGATGGTGTGTAAACGTAGGTTTATCAGCTTTAACATTCTTTTCACAGTGTTGTGCACCTGTATATTTAATTTAGCGTTTCTATTTCATCGTAAGAGGGTTTCGTAGTTTCGTTTTATAGTTTTAATTTTTTTCGCTCTTTGTTTAATCATGTTTGTGCGATAACTAATTTCAGTTTGAAAGCTAACAATTCCTGTTCAAATTTTTCATGCGTTATGTACGTATATCCTAACTGGTGACGGGACACTCCCTTGAGTTATTTTATGGCTTACTTGTGGTATTACAGTATCTATTTGCTGTTTCACGTGCGTTGATGACGTCTCCGCAGAGACGAGCAATAATGCATCAGTAAATCCCAAAAATGCGTGATGACACTGAATAACTGCATTGCCGTGATAGTGTATATGACATCAAGTACATAAGACCAAAAAAGGAAAAGAAAAAGATGCACGGTTTTATTTTAGAGCGTACTACTATTATTAGTTATGGGCATGGTTGGGATGGCATTGGGTTCCAAAAACCCTAGAATTTCACTTTTAATAATATTAAAACTATGTTAAATTACAAATCGTCTTTATTTATGAATTGTCTTTTATGTATGCAAGACCATTTCTGCCTTTAACTTTAGAAGTAAAACAAAGAAGCTTGTTACCGGAAGTTCTTGCTTATTGATTAGACGACAACACATTGTGGGATGTTGTATGACTGTAGTAGAAACCTTTGTCTTTCTTCTCTTAAATATAACTTTTAATAAAATGTGTTTCTACAGAAGAAAGGATCCTGGTAATTAAAAATGAAATGCTCTTTTATAAATTACTGCAAAATTAAATGAAATAGTTACTATGTGCCATGTGTGATTTTATAGAAAACTGAAGAAAAACATTCTTTCGTTTACAAATTATTTAAATACAAAGTTTGAAGACTTTACATTGAAACTACAAAGATAATTACTATTTGTTAATTTAGTGGGAAAAAATTCGCGGTCTGAATGAGTTAGAAGGACTATATAATTTTTTCCATCCAACGATAAAAGGAAAAACAAAGCTGGCCTTTCACAGATTTTTTTTGTATTTGTTCTTTTATGTCAGATAAACCGAATCCTGGTATATCAAAGAAAAAAAGCTATTCAAATGAAAAGTGTCAAAAGCCGACATTCAATTTACTTTTTTTTAACTGTTGACTTTTCCATTTGCTTTTCTGGTGCCTTGCAAATGAAATCTTTTCAATACACAATTTATTGTCGTATTTGTACAAGACATTTGCATGGTTAACTCGCTTATCTGCATCAATCCTTATTCAAGCATAATTAGAAAGGGCTATTAAGACAAAGCATTTCTTGGTCATTTTGTCAATCCATTTGCGTTTGTGTGACAAGAGGCACCTTGTCTTCCTGCCTAAGGGTATGTTTTTGTATTAACCCTGGCCTCACCCGTGCTTACACAAGAGCAAGCTCTTGACACGTGAAGAGATCGTTCTTTAAACAGGAAAATATTCGCAATCGATAAGTGCATGAGAAAGGATCGATGAGTAAATTGTAAGAATGAAAGAAATTAGGATTTGTTATTGGATAAACCAAATTATGGGTTGAATCTGTAAATATTTTAGTAATTCAATTAATCTGAATAAAAATTTTTGGGGTCATATTAAGAATGTAGGAGTTTACTTATCTTTCAATACTGAAAATGAACTATAATTATCAAAATGTTGTTATTACTCCTTAAACAACGTATGTAGATGACCCTGGTATAAGAAGTATTATTGATTCTTTATCTCCACTGTTGTGCTGCATGTGTGTGACCTTGTACACCTTTTACCAGTGTCAATTTGGGGACAAGCTAAAAGGTGTTTATTAACACCTTCATTTAACTATTTTCTTATGTTTAAAGATTCGCAGATAAAATTTTCTGAAACCGATTTTTCAGAAATTCAATGAGTTCCATTTAAAGATAATTAAAATTTATTTTCAGAAATTTGCTTTGAAAACTATGAGTTAGTCAGCCAGTAAGAATGTGCTAAAATTGTATGTGAACTATCAGGCATTGATGTACTAAAGGTGTTAAGTAAATGTTTACTATACTTGTAATGTAGGCAAAAGAAAGCACCTCATTTCAATTGAAGAATCATTCCTCCTTTTGGCAGCTGGAAACCTACGTTTTCTAGTGCGTATACGTAAAGTAAAAGATGTGTATCTTGGCTGTTAATTTTTTTTTTTCCACCAAAAAAGAAAAAAAAAATGTCTTTACTTATTATAACATGATAGTGTCGTTAAAGGTCGAAACGGAGGATTGTGCTGCACTTTTAATAACAGAAGATTTAAAAATTGATGCAAATGTAGAGTTTAAAAAATGATATATTTGGAGTGCTAATTTTGCCCTATTAAAAAAAAGCCCTAATTGTGTGCAGAGCCAGCTTCAATATTCTTTTTCATAGTGTTGTATACCCAAAAACAGCTTTAGTCTAAGGCTAATTGCACCGATTGGACGCAATTGGGCCCCGATTTGTCAACGCTTCAAGAAAATTTAAAGTCAAATGCAACAAAATATTAAATTAGAGAAAAAAAATTTTGTATGTAAATGGAAACTGTCAGCATAAAAAGTTAAATTGGAATTGATATTTTCAAAATTCAAGAGGTATAAAATATCTAATGTTGAATGAATCGCCGGGAGGGAATAGCAGCGCGTGTTGGGAGTACTGCGCTAATGTAAAATTTTGCGTGTTTGCATGCTAATAGTACAACAATGCAAATTTTGCCAAGAATAAACGCAAATAATACCCTGTTCATTTCCGTGAACTGTGACGTTTTCTTCAAAAAACTTTAAACTTATGGAGGCATAGCATTAGTTTGTCCTGACTTGAGTACACTGCTACAATTTCAGGCATAACAATACCATATACTTAAGAAATCTCACCATTATTTTTATTTAATCCTTCATATCCTCCCACTAACTTTTTATTAGAATAACTTATACTAATATTGTTATCTTTTAATCTCAAATTTTTTATTAAACTTTCATTTTATGAGATTTCTGAAAAAAAATGTGGTGTCGTTTATACCATTCATGCAGAAACTATAGACTTTGCTCCTCGTCTGATTTTGACTGAAAATTGAATTAAAATATACGAAATCAAAGCTTATGTATTTTCCAAATGAGCATTTTGAGGCCCAAACCTTACCAGTTATTTTTAGCGATTCTTTTAGTTGCGAAAACAAAAATTTGTCATTTCCTTCCAATACTTTACACAATTAAACCGCCCAGAATGGCGGCAACAATAGACACTTTGCGCATTTCGTACGCAAACGCAAAACGAAACGCAATCCGAAAAAGAAAAACTTAAAATTTGCGTA
>JAQGAS010002438.1:0-10516 GCA_034686365.1 Pachymerium ferrugineum
ACTATCAATTTTACGAATTGATTTTTTCAGGGGTATTTTTAAAGGGAAAATACATACTTACCATCTCTGCAAATCCTAGACTTTTAAAAAGTATAATTACATGATTATAAAAATTTGTTTTGAAGTTCGTAAACAAACACTTCCACAAACTCTCTTTAAATTTATCAATTTCAATATGTGATTTTCACAAAAAAACTAAATATTTGGATATAACTCTTACCATGTGGAGAATAAACTCGTAAATTAATAGGAACAGGTGAAATTCCTTTATTCGATCCAGTGGCTCTGTCCGTTTCATCTTCAATTTCTTTTCTGATGGAATCAAAATCGGTAAACTTTTTTCCTTTGCAGTGAAGAAATTCGCCATATTCTACCCAAAAAAATAACCGTTAAAATCCGAGTTCTATAAACAAAAAAATTACTTACCAATGTTGGAATGAATCAATTGTAAAATTAACGGCCTTCTCGTTACGATACCGTTTCCTCGCGGTAAAAAATCTCTGTAAATAAAAGCGGAATTATTTGAAAAATGCGAAAAACAGTAAATTCGTGTGAGAAAAGCTTTACCATACAAGTTTTTACTGAATATGAAATAAAATGTACACGATTCAATGAAAGTAAATATTAACACCCAAATTTTTAATCTATAACAGCCAAGGAAAACTACAAAAATCAATAACAGAGTAATTTTTCTATACGCAATGAAATACGTGGCACTATAAAAATTCGCACGGGTTAAATCCAATTTAAAATAAACATGACAATTAATTTTGCGAATCAAGATAATTTATTTTGAATTTTTTCTAACGTTACCTTCCAACAAAATTTTCAAGCACACTGCTTTTTCCTGCGCTTTGGCCCCCAACCACCGCAATTTGAGGTAAGTCAAGGCTCATGTTGACACCAAGTTGGGTGAATGCATCTTGTAGTTTGTTAACTATGGGGATAAGCTGTTCCATCCCCGTGTTTCCAGCCATTGTGAGGGTTTCGTTTTATGTTCTATACACTTCAGTTTTGAAGATCAACGGTGAAGTACTACCATGACAGGGGCGGGTGTTTAAAAAGCAAAATGGCGTGAGTTGACGGGTTTGCGCATGTGCGGTTGGAATGCATTTTCAGGAGGTGTATCAGCAACCCCTCTTCATTGCAGTGGGTGCGTCGTTGCTGCCAACTCGTGCGAGTTATAGTTGAAAATATTGAAATAAATTTGTTATTGTGGCTTTGCCTGCTTATAATTAAAACAAATTTAAATAACTTTTGTCCCGCTGGGATTCGTTTTCCCGAATGGAAATTTTTGAGATTTAAATTTTAATAAAAATAAATAAAAAGTTGGAAATTGAGTATTGATTTTTGAAACTTCATTTTGTTTCAGAATTTTAGATTCACGCTACTAATCTCATTTCATTATATATAAAGGATACTGTACATCAAAACTTTCTACGCATTTAAAATGTAAAAATAAGCCATCCATCACTTATGCTGCTCAGAAAAAAAATTCAACCATTTATTTGCAAATTAAGTATTTCATAAAACATTTCTGTTCACATGGAATGTTAGAAAAACAAAAATTTTCCAAAGAATCTTAATATACAAAAATCAGGTTTCTTAAAATGTTAACACTTTAAATATACTGTAAGGTGCTTATTTGTACAATAATTACATATTTCCTTTTGCTAAAGCTAAATTTTGCACGTGGTTACAAAACGAAGAATTAATTTCAATTCTAAATAAACTAATGTATATTCAAATATCATATACAACCATCATTAAGCTCTGAAATTTTCGTGAATTTCAGGCTTAATATTATAGACCAATGTCAAAAGCTCCTCTATAACAGGAGCTCTGTTGACCTGCACGGATTTATGCATGGATTCAATTTTATAACGGGTATCAGCTTCTATTTTCGCGGCGATATCGTCTTTAGATCCCATATACTAAAAAAATTAAAAACGAAAATTAAAATAATAAATAAACTAGACGTGATTAACTAGACTAGATATGGTAAACTCGAGTTACAGAAGTTATCTTAAGCTTATGAACATAACAGACGTTTAAGTTCATAATTCAGTATGATATAGGATAGCTCTGTAAGTCAGTTAACGTAATCTCCCTATTTTATTAAAACCTTAGCTTCATGATCTTTAAATATTTTCTCTCTCTCCTGTCTGTATTTTTCAATTTCAGCTTGGGCTTCTTCTTTTGCCTGTTTTAAACGTCTAGCTTTACCTATACGAAAGAGAAAATGATTTTTAAAAAAACGCTGTGTTGTAACCGGTTTTAACTGATTACAAAACATGGTATGGTTCTTAATTATTAGTGTCGTCACACTAAAGTAAATGGGACACCTTAATATACATACGCTTTCTGGCTTCAGATACTTTCTCAGCAGCGCGTTTTTCCGCTGCTAACAATTGCTGAATTCCTTGGGTTTGGCTGGCCATGATTACAGTTTTTGGAGGTTAATGTTTTGAGAAATGGTTAAAGATCAGCTTCCTGTATCTCGTGATTTACAGACTCGTAGCGCCGTCTGTTGATGGCGAAGAGAGACTTTTTTAACTAATATTGACGTTTATAAACTAGTAGTAACTATACTAATAAATAAATTTTCAACATACATAGTGTCAAGTGTTTACGAATGAATAAATAAAATTTTATATTTTAGTGTACATTTTTATCACTAGGAATACATTAGCGGGAAAATTAAACGTGTTTCAAGATTTCCATTCATTCATTCTATATTCATAAATATGAAGTGTATTTTATTTTTTGGGATACATTGCAAAATTCTACTTCTAATAATTGTTTTATATATCAAAATAAAACTTTTAATAGTGTAAATACCGGGTAAGTGATTTTTTTTAAGAACTAAACCCAACTTTTCCATTAATACATTTTTAATCCTTCCATAGTTTAATAAATTACAAGTTTGTCTTCAAAAAAAAACTTCTCCAAGTTATTTAAGTACTTAAAATTACCCCCCAAAATTAAAAATTACTATTTATTTTGTTATTAATCAAGCAGTAATTAGTCACATTTATTGTAAGCTACCGTACATACGAAATGAATAATTACAAGAACAAATTTCTAACACAGCTACATTACGTTATAATGCATTGTATAAAATTGCATATACAAGTTGTTTCTGCCTAAACTCGCATTCCTTTATGTCTCTAATTATATTTTGATCAAGCACGACAGTACTAAGTCTTATATATTCTCATATATTTTTGTAACCAAGTAAATATAAAAGAAATTGTAAAAAAAAAAAGGAATGATCGTCATGGTTTTACATCCAATCCATAAATTCCAAGACAAAAATATTGTGGCTCAAGAAAAAAGTTTATAATTATTAAAATTAGTTTAATCTCCCTTAGAACGACTGGTGGATGTGCAGGTTAGATTTTTATAATACATTTATACATTAAAATTGGAATAAAATCTTGCGTGCTTATGTTCCATCCTTTGATGATTCACGTGATGGCAAATCTTTTTTGGTCACATCACGAATGGAAGAAATGGTCTTCTGAAGCCATGTATTCTTAGAAGCTTGCAATTCGGACAAGGCAGAGTTTAATTGATGTGTTAAATCCTGTAGAAAAATATGAAGTCAGTTGAATCTTAAAGGGCGACCCAAAAAAAAAAAAAAAAAAAAAAACTTTTTTGCCCATGTTAATTACTTTTGTGATTACAAATCAAATATGGTTGATTATCCCTTGAATTTACTATTTACCTGATTTCGACATTCGGCTTCAACGAGGGCTAATTTAGTTTGAGCCAATTCCAACTCTAATTCCCTTATTTGTTGGAGAGCATCAGCTAATTTCGGATCACCTTCTTGCGCTCCCACAGATCCCTTGGTAGTACCATCTAATAATTTACTGCATTTCTCACAATCTTTTATTTCTTCCTGTAACAATGGATTTTTTGGTTAATATTATTATATTAAAGAACAACTGCTAATGAAGGTACGTGTAATTGACTAATGGCTTTCTTAGACGCTGTTTGTTCCTTTTCCAAACGCGTACTTAACTGGCCGCAAATCTGTTAAACAATATTTATTGGAATATAAATTTTTTAGTAGCAATCAGTTGGGTGTCTTGCAAGGCTGAATTAGTTTAGATGAACTACTGCCTATTTTGCTATAGTTTTGGAAGTAATGGTCTAGGCTGTTTTTGTCTTCTAAGCTAAAACGCTGTATATTCAACTTTGCAAGGCAGCCAACCTGTATTCGCATTAATACCTGTTTATATTCAGAAATTATGACAGAATTTCGTGAGCTATCACTTTCAGCTCTTTGCAACTCCCGTCGGCACATCTCCTTAACTTGAGTGGCTTCAATTTCAAGACGTTTTTTTTCTTCCTCCGTATCAATTAACAACGATTTGGTCGATAACAGTTCTTTATTCAATGCGTCTGCTTTGTCTTCGCTCTATAAATATAAAATAACATTTAATAGCTGGTTAATCAGAATTTAAGGATTTATAACACAAACCACATCAAGTTCGTTCCGTAACTGAATCTTGCTTGTAACCAACTCGTGAGCCAAATCGTCATTTTCTTGTTCTAATCTCATATTAGCTTCCATTAATCGTTTATTCTCCCGTTCAAGCCTTTCTGTCGGATTGGCTAGTTGCCTTTCTTGCTCTTTTAATATCTCAAACTCTTTTTCATACTTCTTTAACTTTTTAGTCTGAAATTAATCATTTCTAAAATATAGACTAATACCTTATGAAAATGTTGTACCTTGATTTGGACAGCTTTGTTTAATAACTGTCGAGCTGTCTCTTCAGACCGAAATTTCTTCGGCAAAGCAACTCGGAAATATTTTAATACTCCCTCAAAGTCCAATGAAAGTAAATCTTTCTTAGACATCTAAAAAAATCAAGTAATTAAATTTCAGTTGAAGGGAAAAATCCCATGGTAACCTTACACTTAAAAGTGCAAGAGCTACTTGAAAAATAGTGTCCATTCCTTCACACAAAAATATATCCAAAATGTGAAAAACCAAAAATAATGGAAATTTGGCTGTAAAAAGCGTAAGAAACCATTGTGAACCATACATGTGCGCTTCAATACCCAAATTCATGAAATGGTTGTATAAATCACGGTATTGATCCTGCAAAAAAATGAGGAAAAAAAAATCTGTTTTTGGCATCGTTTGTAATCTTTCATTACAACTTACTTCAATCATCTTTTCAAGTTGGTAAAATCTTAAGTGCAAAACTTTAAAATTATCTTTGAATAAATCTCTCAATTGATAATCGTACATTATTTTAACAAGCACACAAAATGTTTGTTCTTCAGGCATCTGGTTAAAAAAAATGATTAGCAAAAACTACTTTTAAGAGGCATCACCCATTTTGACAAGTAAGATATGTCATTTAAAATTTGAATTACAAGTAAAACCACCTTGCATATTAAATTGTCACAGCTCTTGGTTTGCTTTAAGGTGAAAGAATCTGTTCACAGGGGGCATGTGAATCAGATAATGGAACAATCACTTGTGGATAGGTTTCAGTATTTATGGGGACAGCAAACGCGGCCTATTGCATTTTTCGACGGTCTTCTCTATTTATTCAGTTGCCCACAAATTTTATTTGCAGCCGAACTGGGACACAAAATCTATTAACTACGTAACATAAAGTTTGGAAAAACCAAATTTGTAAGAAGTGGTTGATTTATATTATATTAATCAGAAAACCGTATACACAAAACCAACTTGTTAAAACGTTTGATTGCCCCTTTAAAAAAATTTTTGTAATACGTGAAGCAAGAGAGAAGCAGCTAAAAATGACAATCCTTGACAATACCCTACTTCTTCGTCATATATGGAATACACCTACAAAAGAATGAATATTGTAAATCATTCAATTCAAAATTTTTTACTACTAACTTTGCAAATTTTATACAAAAGTTCTTGACCATCTCCGCCAGTATTTTTAAAGAATTCATGAGCTGGAAATGTCCTGTTAATGTCACGTTGAATGGCTTGTTCGCACGGCGAGTCCTACATTTCATAAAAATATTGAAATTTTGATGTAAAATAAGATTCATTATTTCTTACTTTACTAATTAATGTTCTGTACTGTTCCATTAAACTGGAACTGTCTTCTGTGCCTACTAATCTTGGCCAAACTTCTGCACGCAGAGGTTCTGGAATTCCACGACGGACAAGATCTACAATATGTCGCGGCCGCTGGCTAAAACTTTGTTCAAGAGGCCACTTTTGTATAACATATTCCCAATCAACCAATTGCAGTTTGCTACAGTCTTTGCTCACATCACCAGACCCGCTTAATAAAGGCTCATCATTGTCTGACAAAAAATTAGAATTAAATTTTAAAATTACTTATAAAAAGCGAGACTTTTACCAGTATCATCATCAGCTGGAGTTGAAATAGGTGTAGTAATCACTTGGTTTCTACTTAAAGATAAGTTCAGTCTTCTAGATTCTGGTTGTGGGACATTTTTCAAGCTAATTACTTCAAACGTTGATGATTGGTCAGGAGATGAAATTATCTGTTATTAAGACAGTTGCAGTGATTCGACAGCCTAATTGCTTTGAAGAGAATGTCTATAATCAACGGCATAAAAGTAGCTTATTTACACGTCGTCAAAAAAAAAAAACAAATTGTAAATGCCACAGTAAAGCCCAAACATTTTGGATGACTTGTCATTATGTAAATGAGCTTTCTTTTATCCAGGATATTATTAACATTCTTTAACTATTTAGCTGTTACACCTCTTTCAAATGTAAATGAAATTGTTCTACAAGTTGTTTCCGTGTAAAATACCAAAATCGATCATTTTGTGGGAAAATTTTCGATTTCGTTTCCAACCAAAATCTGACAGGCTCTTGAATTCCCTTAATAACTAAATCCATTGCAATTGTAATGTCGATAGGACAATCTAAACCAAAACCAAAAATAGTTTAATTGAGCGTTATTATTTTGGTATTAATGAAACATAACCTTTCAATGTCTCCATATTTAAAACTTCAAACGTTGGATCACACGGATCCCAAATTCCTTCTATTGTGTATGACTTCTGTTCCCCTGTAGTAGACGGAACGGGATTAACATTCTCCAACAGATGCATGTCATCGTTCTGAACATTTTTTCCAGGACTAATTAATAACCCAAAGCATCTAAAAAAAAATTCAGGTTAATAGTCAATAAAAAAATTAAAATTTTGCAACTACTACTTTTCTATTTGTAATTCTTTGTTGTTTGATACTTGCTGCAGAACAATGACAATTTTTTTCGTCAAGTTACATCTTATTTTGAAACAATTCTTGTCTTTAGGACACGCATTATAATTCCCCTAAAAGAGACGAAAATTAAAAACTAAATTGATGACAAATGTCTTATAATACTTTGGCGTCTTCTTCTCGAATTTCCAAAGTCAAATCAAATACAAAGATTTCTTCATTAACTGATTCTAATTGAGTCTTCATCTCGTCTAATGTTTCTGTAGCAATCGGTTGTACAGATTGCGCAGGAGATTCTTTATAAAATACTTTACGAAAACCAGTGAGTATTTTATTTACCTGTTACCATAAAAATTATTTAATCAATCATTAGGTAATGGATGATAAAAATAATTCTTACAGTATTGGGTGAATCACACTTAAAAATCTGGCACTGATAAAACAGTGTACTTTTTTCAATTTCACCCTGTGAACATGTGAACGCAAAACAATTTGCTACTGAACTTTCAGTTCCTCCAATGCAGAAAATTATTCGATGAATCCGAAAAGTAGCTATTTGAACATTGCTGTTTGGCTCAAATAATCTGTAATAATAAAAACAAAATGATTAAAAACTAAAGAACAAGACTTTTTCGGGTGCCATAAAATCTTTCCCCTCTTTTCTTTTAGTTTTGCAGACTGCATATTTGATGATCTAATTTCAAGTCATTCAGGTCAGTTTTCACACGTACGTTTCCAAAAGAAGTGGTATATCCTCTTAAAATTCAAGATTGTAGGTGTCACATTCTTAAGAGCTCATTTTGAAAAGTAAAAAAAAGAAGAAAGTATTTACTTAAATAATGCTAGTTTGTACTATTTAGGACCAAATAATAAAATCTGTAAAATTTTGTAAAACAATATTTTGAACTGTTTTTGATTTAGAAAAAATACGCAAAAATTGTTGTAAAATTGTTGTAAATTTTCAACTACTTCTACAAAACTTCATTTCCTAAGCATGAGTCCATGAAATTTCAAAGAATTGAAGGAAAAGTCCCACCCAAAACAAGTGGATTATATTTAAGCATCAACTTACACTAAACTTTCTTCTGAGGCACTTGGAACCAATAACATAACTTCAATTGCATGTTCCAAGTGTTGAGAATTAAAAATCTGCATATGCTTCTGAATTTCACTCTCACTCTTTGGATCCTTAACCGTTGCAGCTCCCAAATACACAACTTTATTAAACAACAAACATTCATCGCCATCAGGCAACGTCACCGTTCCAGAAGATTGACCAGTGTAATTAAAATCTGTTGATAAAAAATAACAAATTACAACAAAATCAAAAATGAAAACTTATATTACCATCTTCGTATGGTGTCATAGTAAACACAGTCAAATCACCTTCTTCTGTAACTCTTGGTCCTAATTGCACGTGTTCTCCACCAGCATAAAAGTCTATTTCAATTTCATTTTCATTCCCTAACCTATTGGAGTCGACCTTAACGCTCTCAATTTTTTCATTTACAAAATTTTTATGTTGCGGGGAAATATTCCCGCTTGAAGGTTTTGTGACAACACCGTTGTTATCCATGAGTACTTCATTCAAAGATCGTTTTAAGTCATCTAAATTGCCATTTCCAGCGATGTTCAACTGCGGTTCTGACGTCTGGATGATTTCAAAGTCGAGTGCTGTGAGAAGTGAGTCGTTGGACGATGATCCACGACTTACATTATCATCCATTTCGTTATTTGATCATCAGTCAGCTGGAAAATAAACAAATTGGATGATAAGGGGTGTGGACATTATCACATTCGTCATTTGGATATTTAGATTTCATTCGGTGTTTCTGATTCGATTTGTTTACTCACTGGTTTGCTGCGTTTATTCGAAATTGAGATGCATGTTTTCATTTCGTGAGTTGAAAGAGCGAAATAGTTAAATAGATAAACGCATGAATTTATAAGGGTTGCAACTGGAGCCATTAAAGGCTAGTATGCGTGCGGGATGTTCTGTAAACTGTGTCGTGGTGACATCTATCGACGGCTTTGGGCATATACCAAATTAAAAAATGTATTAAATTTTTTGCATTAATATTTTAAGACATTTGCACAAATTGCTTTGAAAAAAATGTGCAAATATTAAACTGTTGGGTTTATAGAAATTATTTTTTTTTAAGTTTTGAATTCAGGTTCAGTCTTTTATTCTCATTACAAAATGAAATCAAAAATATAAAATTTCACGTCACCTCAACTTCAATAGATGTTGCGCAACAGTCCTAATCATTATTACATGACTTCCTTAATACAAAATAAAAGTAAAAATACAACCCATCATTCTACAATAAAAATTTTTGATAAATATTTACAAAGTTAAAAAAAATGACAAGGTGTTTAATTAAAAACAGTGTACACAAAAATTAAAAATTATGTTAATAAAATTTTAATTACAAAAAAAATAAACAAATTACTGCTGAGCTGTTGGTAGTTCATCTTCTTTATTAATAGATGAGTACGACCTATGTTCATGAGCTCTCAAATCACTTGTAGCACAAGAATCACTTGGAATATCAAATTGTTTAGGTAAAATTGCACCAAGTAAAAAGTGCCCACAGCCCATTACGAGGACAATGACAATGAAAAACCACGCATTGAATTTCATTACACAAAGCATAAGGACATACCCAAATAAAACTTGAAATACGTGTAAAAATGTTTGCGAGCAATGAATTTGAATTCTGAAATTAATTAATATATTTAATTACAAATATTTGGATTTGGTTATGTAATTTCACTTTTACTTACTTTACAGTGCGGGTGATTGTTTGGTTTCTCGGCCATAGTCGGGATGTTTCTGCAGGAGCTGGATCACAGCAGCTTTTGTTCATTTGATAAAGCAAGTATTCACGAAGAAAGCGAATGATTTCATAAACACCCGCAATAAAGGCAAAAACCAAGCAAGCCAAAAGGAATGCTGAAATAAAAAAATAAAATAGTCTAAAAACAACTCTTCAGTTAATTTTTTTCGATGGAAACTTTGGATTTTATGTAACCAAATCTAAGTCAGATGTCCCTCAAAAGTTACTTGCAGGTAATACCATAATACGCCCTTACGTCAAATCACATGACCTTTAACTCTGCCATATGTTTAGGTTGTAAATTGACTTCTGGTTGTTAAATGACATTAAACGTTATTGCGCAAGAGCAAAATAAATTCAAAAATGTATTTCTGGGCAACTTTGCAAAATAAATTTATAACTTTATGGGCGGATTGCACCAACGTCAGTTAAGGCTAAACCTAGTTTATAGTGCATACATTACATA
>JAQGAS010002439.1:0-10513 GCA_034686365.1 Pachymerium ferrugineum
CGGTTAAATGATCTTGAACACACCGAGCATTTAATCACTTTTTTCTGGTGAATTTTTTCATGTCTCCGTAAACTATCTGGACGTTTATATGTTTTTGAACAAACCAAGCATTTATGTAATTTTGGCTGATGGACTTTTTCATGTTTCCGTAAATTAACTAGATGGAGAAATGATTTTGAACAAACGGAGCATTCAAGAATTTTGTCCTTTGGTGTATATTTTTCCGATTGCCTTAAGTCTCCAATGGCAAACAAGCGATTTGTACAGTGGTACTTTTTCTTCTCGACTTTTTTTCCGGTTTTCTCTGAACTTCGTTCGTGAACTTGTTTTCTGTAAAGTTTTTTATCAGAAACAACACATTTATTAGTTTTCGGCTTAAGTAGACTGGCGGTCAAATCATTGGATTTTTTCAGAGGTTTTTTCTTGCTATTTAGCGGTTTGTTCGTATCCTTTTTCTCATGAATCATTAACACATGACGAGTTTTACAATATGGTGATGAAAAGGTTTTCGAGCAAATCTTGCATTGACTTGATCTACTTATCTTTCGAGCCTCGATACATTTTTTAACGGGTTTTATTTTGGGTTTATCACTTGGAATGGGCCCTTGGCCGAGCCCTGCAACGAAGTCTCGTTTGACGGTGTTCATTCGGCTACAAAATTTATTACAAACTTGACGTTTGTTAAGCGGTCCTTCTTTCTTGTGTCCTAACACCCCGTTACGTTTAGTCGTATTATCATTATGGGATTGAATATTTTTCTTAGTATGAGTTATCTTCATGTTGATTTTCACCTATCAAAATAAAAAAATATAAATTATGTAATATGTAATTAGGAAGAATTTTCTTACCGATTTGTTGAATTTTAAGCTACTGATGATATTTCTACTGTTATTTTTAAAAGTCTTTTGAGCTTTGATAAATTTTTTAATGGGTTTTATTTTGGATTTATCACTTGGAATCGACCCTTGGCCATGCCCTGCGACGAAGCCTCGTTTGACGCTGTTCATTCGGGACACTTGACGTTTGTTAGGTCGTGCTTCTTTCTTGTGACTTAACACCCCGTTACGACCGCGTGTAGATGTATTACCATTATGTAATAAGATATTTTCTTTAGGATGAGTTAGCTTCATGTTGACTTCTATTAAAATAAAAAAAATATAAATTTTGTGATATTTAATTAGGAAGAATTTTCTTACCGATTTGTCGAATTTTAATCGACGGATGATATGTCTACTGTGATTTTTAAAAATCTTTCCAGTGTTGATAAATTTTTAACGGGTTTTATTTTGGGTTTATCGCTGTAATCGACGGCCATGTACTACGATGAGGTGTTATTTGAGGGCCTTCAATCGGGTAACAGTTTTATTCCAAACTTAGCATTTGACAACAAGCGTGTTACAGGCGTACAGAGCGCAGACATATTGGATGCAAGTCCCCGTCCTGTCCAGGCCTGCCACATGCGGTCGATTTTTAAAATACGCGGAAACGAAGTCGTCGGAAAATTTCTGACGTCATAATAATTGGGTTGTGGGGGTGGGAAATACGGCCCGTGACAAGTGTTTTTAGTGCGATTGAGAATCTTAATTACTTTGGTGGACTGAATGGTTTCATATTTTTAACATTCTTTACAATTTTGAGGCGAAAACAATATGTCCTAAATCAAAATTTTATACTGAATCTGAATCTGATGGTTACGTGTTTGCTGGAATGACATTATAAAAACTTTCTGTATTATATTAAGATATAAGATACTTACTAGATGAACTTACACTTTATCTCTGTTTTCTGACTATTATTGAAAATTCGGCGATGAATGAATTTTAAAAATTCATTCCTCGCCAAATTTTCAATGTTTTGACGAAATGGGATATATTATATTGTTTTGCTGAATGGATTGGTAAAACAACCAATATGTAAAATTCAATTAAAATCACTTTCATTTGCTTGTCTTAAAAAAAACGACTGTAATTTTGTTTGCAGTTTTATTCTTGTTGTTTTAGCACAATGGTTGGTAATACTAATGCCGGGATGCTGTTGTTAATGAGCATTTATTTGTTGGGGAAAGACTAATGGCTATTTCTTATTAGTTATGGTCTGTCTATCTATTTATTCTGATAATATCCGTTATGTTTGTATATTTTAGCGTACAAGAACCGTGACAAGAACGAAAAGACAAAAGTACAATTGTGGTGGCGCTGACCTTATGGATATAATTAAAAAAGAAAATATTCCAAAGGGCGAAAGTGAAGATTCAGATGCAACGCCAAGAGCAGAGAAAAAAAAAGAATTTGGGATATACAGTTAACCAATTATTACTAAAAATTATTTGGGATAAAGCATAACTTACAGTATGGATACAGCCATCAATTTGGTGATTCACCCATTGCATGTCATGTATTATCCCAAAATTCCGTGTGCCATTTTGACGTCTCATTTCTCGTGGTGTAAAATCTAAACTATTGTTTTTTACACCTAAGCTTCTTTGCTTGTAATGTCTCCTGCCAAGTACGATGCATGTAACTACATGAGGCAACTGTCGTCACATGAGATGCTTACGTCAGCTTTAATAAATGGCAGGGTATAACGGTAGAATGTGTAAATAACCATTAAATATTTTGATGCCATTGCAACCATGAGGGTAAGAGCAACCTAGGTAATCTTCACAAGAAATGCGATGTGGCACTTTATTAAACCATCAAAATTGAAATGTTCCATTTTCCATGGCATATTGAGACTTTTTATATTATCATCCACTATCTTTCAGGTTTGATCCTATTCCGGATTTAGAACATAGGCCCTGAAAAGCAATATACTAAGAGATCTTTTAAAACTGCAGGAAGTGCCAATTTCAGCCACAATCTCTGGTATTTTAACAGTCGAGGTTATTCAACCTAATAAACATGAAAACAAAAATTTATGTTTAAAGGTTGAGTCAAACCATATCGATGAAAATTTTGCGGCAGTCATGTACGACAAAAATAAACAGCTCGAATAGTTGTATCAAAAGTTTTAATATCTAATAAAAGATACAACAAAAATTCATATAACTAATTCAACAAACAGAGAAATATTTGTTTACATCAATAGTTTATAAAGCGAACAAGAAACTAAAACAAAAATAACTAATTCAACAAACACAGAAATATTAGTTTACATCAATAGTTTATAAAAGCGAACAAGAAACTAAAATAAAAATAACTAATTCAACAAACAGAGAAATATTAGTTTACATCAATAGTTTATAAAAGCGCGCAAGAAACTAAAATAAAAATATAAAAACAGAAAATTGATGTTGTTGATCTCTCCAGCAACAAAAATACTTTTTTTTTCCAGCACTTTCTTGACATCTATTTAGCCACCTTCGAGCCTTCCTGACGCGTCAATAAACCTTTATTAAGTTCGAATTACTCTTAAATTCCTTCTTATAAACGTTGCAGTAATATGTTTTAAATGATAGGAAAACTTTATCCGTAATGTGACTTAACTTATGATGTTGCAGCAAGCTGTAACAGGTTGAAACATTGGTCACATGCTAAGTGATCCGACGTTTTGAGAAGATTTTCTTGATCAGTTGAAGGAATATTATTGTTGAAATTTTTTTTTTCGTTTTCTATGATTTGAGTCTTTTTTGGTGGATTTTTTCATGTTTCTGTTAATCATCTAAATGGTGAAATGATCTTGAACACACCGAGCATTTAATCACCTTTTTCTGGTGAACTTTTTCATGTTTCCGTAAATTCTCTGGAGGTGTACATGTTTTTGAACACTTATGTCTTTTTTGGCTGGTGGACTTTTTCATGCCGTCGTAAGCTATCTGTACGGTTATACGATTTTGAACAAACCAAGCACTTATGTATTTTTGGCTGGTGGATTTTTTCATGCCGCCTTAAATCACCTACACGGTGAAATGATTTTGAACAAACCAAGCACTTATGTATTTTTGGCTGGTGGACTTTTTCATGCCGTCGTAAACTGTCTGCACGGTTATACGATTTTGAACAAATGGAGCATTTAAGCTTATGTATTCTTTGCTCGTGGATTTTTTCGTGATTCCGTAAATTATCTGCACGGTGGAATGATTTTGAACAAACCAAGCACTTATGTATTTTTGGCTGGTGGACTCTTTTATGTCGATATAAACTATCTCGACGGTTATATGATTTTGAACAAATGGTGCATTTAAAAATTTTGTCCTTTGGTGGAAATTTTTTTAAGTCCCCAATGGCAACCAAGCGATTTGTACAGTTGTAATTTTCCTTCTCGACTTTTTTTCCAATTTTCTCTGAACTCAGTTCGTGAACTTTTTTTCGGTTAAGTTTTTTATCGGGAACAGCACATTTATTAGTTTTCGGCTGATGTAGACTGGCGGTCAAATCATTGGATTTTTTCAGGGGTTTTTTCTTGCTATTTAGCGGTTTTTTCTTGCTAGTTAGCGGTTTTTTCTTGCTATTTACCGGTTTTTTCTTGCTATTTAGCGGTTTGTTCGTATCCTTTTTCCCATGAATCATTAACATATGGCGAGTTTTACAATATAGTGATGAAAAGGTTTTCGAGCAAATCTTGCATTGACTTGATCGACTTATCTTTTGAGCCTTGATACATTTTTTAACGGGTTTTATTTTGGGTTTATCACTTGGAATGGGCCCTTGGCCATGACCTGCGACGAAGTCTCGTTTGACGGTATTCATTCGGCTACAAAATTTATTACAAACTTGACGTTTATTAAGTCATGTGTCCTAACAACCCGTTACGTTTAGTCGTATTATCACTATCACTATGGGATGGAATATATTTCTTAAGATGAGTTAATTTCGTGTTGATTTTCACCTATTGAAATAAAAAAATATAAATTTGGTGATATTTAATTAGGAAGAATTTTCTTACCAATTTGTCGAAGTTTAATCTGCGGATAATATTTCTACTGTGATTTTTAAAATTCTTTCGAGTGTTGATAAATTTTTAACGGGTTTTATTTTGGGTTTATCGCTGGAATCGAAGCGATGAGGTGTTGTGTTTGAGGATCTTCAATCGGGTAACATTTTTCTTACAAACTTGGCATTTGTGAGTTCGTGCTTCTTTGGTTTAAAGTGAAAACTAGTGTGATATAGGCACACAGAGCGCAGACATATTGGATGTTTGTTCCATTTGTCCTGCCACATGCGGTCGAATTTTAAATTACGCAGAAATGACGTCGTCGAAAAATTCCTGACGTCACAATAAAAAAAAAGATTTTAATATTTGTGGTAAAATCTTAATTACTTTCGTGGAGACTGAATGTTATTCATATTTTTTATTTTTTTACTTTATTTACATGTATTTAGCCACTTTACTCCCTCCCTCCTCCTCTTTCTGAGCACCGCAAACATGATACACAGTAAGTATATAAAAATCAACCATCCAGCGAAATTGATTTACTCTATAGGATCCAAATTAATTAGTTTCCTGCAGGTTTTTTGCAGTTTTACCACTTTATTTGTAAAAACTTGAGTTTTTTGTACACTTCTTGTAAACCTGACATAGATTAAATGGTACTTTGTGCTCAATTTCCAGAAGATTGTTCGACAGATTTGAAGTCTCCACGACATTATAAAATGTTCAGCTTGGTTTCTACTGTAGGAAAGCCATTCCTTAATGATATCAATAGTTTTTATGGATACACATGATTGGAAGTATTGTATACAACTAAAGGAGGAAGAAGCCTTGTAGGTGAAATTGAGGTATTTGCTTTGCATTTAGGTGTTTGAATAAAGTTTTTATCGGTGTTTCTTTCCTGGCACAATATATTTAAACAAAGGTACAATAAATTGTTCACAAACGTTTATTCATATTTAACACATTTGATTATTTGAATCTTCTGAAATATAACGTATTTGTATAATTTTTTAAAATGTTTTACAAGACTAAAATTGCAATCTTAAATAAAATATTAAAGTAAGGACAATGTGTAATCACAATATGGCCTAAACAAATCACTAGGTGTATTCCAAACATCTAGCCACAATGGTCGTAAATTCGCACGTCCATAGAGTCAACAATGTTTTGCAAATTTGCGACCTGTCTTGAGTGTTTTAGAATACCCTAAACGTAAATCTTTCTGGGAATTAATCTTAAAAATTCTCATCTTATTACAAAATCCAAAACCTAGTTGTTGAGAAGTTTTAAATTATTTTTTTTTAATTTCCTTTAAAATACTTGTATATAAATATGGGCGATTTGAAATACTTCATTTTTGTATCAATTTTAGTTTAGTATTCCTGACATTTTATCACAGAAAATGTTTGAGAAACAAGCTCAAACTAGCTGCATTTGAAACTAAACTAACCTACAGAACATAACCAAAAATTCTATGAATTTACAAACAGTCCATGAAAATTTCCTGGTATTAATTATAAAGAAGTGAAATTTAAGTTTAATAAGGAAAATATATATTTTTTAAAAGTTACACCTGCACTTGGGAATTGCAACAGCAAAGCTTTTATAAGAAATATGACAAATTAGCACAAATTTCCAGGCTGAATTTACAAAGATGTGCAATTAATTTCCACATTTAAACTATGATATTACAGCCCTCATAATTTTACAATTATGCAGCTTTGACTTGCATAATCTGATTGTTTCTACCCATAATAGGAGTATTTTATTTCTACCCGTGAATTTCAAAACAGCAAAATCACATCTGATGTACCAAATCCTCAATAACCTGTCTTCCAAAAAAGAAGGCAAAAGAAAAGAGAAATTGTCTTTAGGAGTATTCAAAGCACTGAAAGCACGAAAAACAATTGCAAATTCCTAAGTTCAACGAATATTAATTCGCGATTGTGCGACTGCGACTTGAGTTCACGTATTTTGAATACCCCTATTGAATTTTTGTACTATGCTTTGCAGACATTCCCTAAACGTTGGCATCTTGCAGCAGTTTTGTTGAATTTATGTACCACAAGTTCGCCTGTAAACGTTTTGTGCAAGTGATGGAAATTCTGTCAACAAATTTATTTTTGCTAAATTTCTGTAACAACTCTATAAAACTAACAGGTAAAGTTTGAAAATTTTTTCCCAAGGAATTGATAATATTAAGGAATTTCTATGGTACAACAAATTAAAATATGACAAACTTGAGGTAGGCCCTTTAAAAGTTGTCTAGGGAAATCAATCAGTTTCGTTCTTTGTTCATCATTTAAAATTTTACCATGATAATTTGTTTAACCAGGAAAACTTATAACAAATCATAGTAATGGTAACCGTATTCAAACTATCAATCTATTTCATGCTAAACTAAGTTTTCTGTAGTATAAAAAAAAAATTCTATTTGAGTTTCAGAGGGATATGTAAACCCACAAAAGGCAACAAGAATTTAATTTACCACTAATATTCTTGCAGTTAATGGCAACTCTTTCAGGCACCTGAATATTTATACATATTCAGCAGTTTATTTCAGAAAAATGTCAATGCGTGTAACAATCACGATTACCAACACAATGAAATGTTCTATTCAATTTGGCGAGCAATAAAGTGACACTATAATCTTGATTCTTGACTTTTCTTTTCAAACGCAGCTATTACAGATGAGTGTTCTTGTGCTTTCAAACAATGTCGTGTAAACTATAAATATGGATGGCATTTTGATGTCCACGGTTTGCGATACAGAAATAGAAAATCTGAGTTGGAAAGAATTTTGATTTCATGTTTCATCATCTTAGTAGTCTTCATAATTTTCTTTCTGACGCTGTACTCACAATAACATACGTTATATATTTACACGAATAATAATCGATACATAAAACATATCCCTTATTTTCAAGATGCTATAGCTGTTTTATCGCCTTCATAAGCATGATGTGTTTCATGGGCTATAAACAAAAAAGAAACTCCCATTATTAAGTAAACTGGGAACTACTTATTATTTAACTTAAAAAATTTTTAGGGAGACCGATCCGAAAAAATCGTGATACAACCAACAAAGAGTGGGAAAATGACCCAAGTAAAAAAATTTTGCAAGTACAGTTGTTTCAATTTGTACATATTGTTTTTGGTGCATTAAAATCTGTGAGGTAGTTATACATGTTTTTTTTGTTTTTTTCACAAACTCAATCCTTTGCTTCAATGCAATACGTTGTTCAAATATTAATTTTGATTGTTTTTAATCTAAAGCATTCCACAATGATTTAGGTATCACTTTTGTTACAAGTGAAATGTTTAAAATATTTTTGGGCCAACTTTATTTCTTCATAGGTTCATTTTTATGGAAAAAAAAAATCTGCCATTTTAAACTCCCGCTAAAAATTTCTGTATCAATAATTTCCCTGCCAAGCATCACTCACACGTACGCATTTTTCATTTTAATTGCTTACACTGAAATAGAAATTTGCGTAACCCCTGTATACTTTTACATTCTAAAAAGTATCATACTTCATAAATAAGAACCGTATGGGAAAAACAATTTTGTGTTATGACGACTTAGTTTATGCATTACCGCACCGTGTCTAAGTGGTCAGGCTCCCTGGGTTCAATTCTATGGAAAATGCACAGTTAGCGGTCATGAATATTTCTTTTCTTCGTGATCCTATACATCTCAATTTGTGTGGAGAAAGTTTTCTTATAGCATCTTTCTACTTTGTACCTATAAGGGGTTTTCTCCAGGGTCTCCAGTTTCCCTAACAAAAACATGTGTAATAATAAATGCGCTGGGAAAATGTGTGGGTGTGTTAGAAAAATTCTAAAAAGTCACTACCCCTTAACAGTTACCCTATTTTGTAAAATAATGTAATTTGAGCTCTATTGAGAACAAGGATCAGCTAAAGTTGCAACGTTGTACTGCAATGTAGAAGTATTTGCTCAGACGATAGTTTAAAAAATATCGTTTTAAGTTGTAGCCAACCAAGTGGGAGGAACAATAAACTTTCTAGAACACGGGCCATTAATGCAATTTTCCAGCTTTGCAACTGGGCGGTAAAGCGTTAACTAATTAATACGTCAACATTATCACAATAAATGCTGAAAAGATTGTCAATTATTGTAAATTCAGTCGGGGCTAACATGTTACGCACCAATGGCGAACCTGAAATATTGTTCATGAAGTTTTACGCGAGATTTGTTCCACTTCATGTCACTAACAAGAAGTAGTGCTAAATCTCTAGTATTTCTCCCTGATCTCTATAAGTGCAAAAAGTGGGGTACTGTAAACACAAATCTGTCCATTTTTTATCATTAGATTATGATTGTAGCGTCAAAACTACCCTCCATAAAATGTCAAATGTGAAGTCTTCATTGTAGGACTTGGCAGTTGTTACAAAACATTTGAAAAGCAACTTATCTGAATAAAGTAACTTATTTACTTGTCTAGGATGTAATCTTTTTGGATCTCCCACAAAATTGTAAAGGTTGGTCAATTTAGGCCTGAATATTAAAAATTCCCATTGTGTAATAGTAGCAAGAACAAAATTTTGCATGGAAACTACTTAAAGCCAGTACTAACCTCTTTTTCTGTACAACTTTTAAAATGTAGAATTGTTTTGAATGATTGGCAATTTAGCTAAGTGGCCACACACAAGGAAAAAAAAAGTGAAAATTAAGTTCCTTTTTTTGCATGAAAAAAGAATAATTTTAGTTTAAGATTTATTCAACTCTGTTGTAAATAGAGGCTTTCATCTTAAATCGATTTAACAAGCAGTTGAGAGGGTATAACTTTTAGGTCGATTCGTATAACTTATCAGTAGTAATTGCTGAGCTAACTTTATGCATGTCAATTTTGAAATACTAAAAAAATTGTAAAACAAATACCAACCTTTGTAAAACTGAGCTGTGAATTGAATATCAGGTACAAGTTCATGGACTTTTGGCAAGATAGTAGCTTTTTGTGCTAAAGTTCCGCACACATTCCAGATTTGAAGTAAATCATCCCGTTCACGGATGCTAACCGACACGCCACAGACGTCATCCCCTAGAAAAAGAAAATCCACATTTTCAATTGTAAATTCATGTGATATACGACCACCTTTGATTCATGGAGTGGAGAGATTTAACTTTTAGATTAATTAGTTAGTCTTAAAAAATTATTATACTCCTGTTGCAGTCAAGAACACAATGCTTCCGTTTGGTTTGACAGTTTAAGTGTAAGAAGTAATAAAAAAATATTTAAGAATGCCTTTTCTTAAGTTCTGTAGCTATAGTGTGGCAATATCGTGGATGTGCAAGAACCAAGAATTCTGCTTGATTACAAATATGCTGTACGTAAAAACAAAATGGACATTGTTGAAATACGGCGAAAATATAGTTTCCTGGTAAAATTCTAGTCGGCCATTTTAAAACCACAAATAAACTTAATTACTTATAAGACGTAATACAAATAATAAAAACACTGCACTTTTAGTTATTTTTGAATGACTATAATAATGACTAGTTTAAGCAACAGTAATTCATAACGCATCTTGGACGACATCAGTACCGGTAAGGCGGGGTGACTTTGGCCCGAAGGGGTGAAGTTGGCCAAAGTTTGACTGCGTGGAATAATGTTTGT
>JAQGAS010002440.1:0-10509 GCA_034686365.1 Pachymerium ferrugineum
AAACTCGAAGATGATGACTCGCCATCTACTGACATAACAAACTATCAAGAAATGTTGGGGAGTGTAATGTACTTGGCAACGGGGACAAGACCAGATATAGCTTTTTCTGTGAGTGAGTTATCACAGTACTCATCACAACCAAAAGAAATCCACTTAATAGCATTGAAGCGAATATATAGATACCTGAAAGGGACAGCAAGCTACATGATCTATTATTCAAGAATTGAAGGGAAGCTGATGGGATGTAGTGATTCGAGTTTTAACACGACGAAAGATGCGAGATCTTTTTGGGGTTATGTTACAACTATAGGCGATTCATTGTTGAGCTGGAAATCTAAGAAGCAAAGGGATGTAGCACAATCAACATGTGAAGCAGAATTGGAGGGCATATATGAATGCACCAGAGAACTGGATTGGTTGAAAAATTTAATTGAAGAATTGGGGTTTGAAAACTATATCGAGAAACCAATTGTAATAGAGACTGATAGTCAAGCGGCGATTGATTGGATAAAGAATGTAGGGGTCAATGCGAGAACAAAACATTTCAATCGTCTTTACCATTTTACTAGAGATGAGTATCAAGAACAGAACATCAAGCTGAAGCATAAACGAAGTGAAGATTTAGAGGCTGATATGCTTACCAAGGCATTGACGGAAGAAAAAATAAAAAAGGGCAATTTCGAATTTAGGAATGATCACTGTGATGACAGGTGACGCCCAAAAGGGGGATTGTTGAGGGTGGGCCTCCCAGTAATCACAGGAGTGGCATGTTGCATTCGGAGAATAATCTCTATGTAACGTGAGAAGGGTTTCATGTAACACAAGGTGTGGAAAACACTTGCTCTTGAGATGTAGAAGAGAACACATGTACTCAATATAGTTGTTAGTAAAGAATAGTTGTTATAATACAAAACTTGGCTGAAATCATTCCATCACACAACACTACATGTACATATAATGAAACATACCGGTAACTACCCAGATTCATGCCATTACTGCAAATACAAATGCGCTTTTAAAAGTGCATTGCGAGCACATATTACAACCCAACATGGAGCAGACGCTTGAGATTCGAAGCAGTTTGTAATAATATTTAGTGGTTTATATTAACCCAATATTATTTGATTTATAATGTTTTTATTGACTCGATATGTTTGTAATTTTTAAAATTTCATTTGCAAAAATATAATTCTTGACAAAAAGGAAAAAGATTGTTTTTTCTGTCAAAATTTAAGAAAATTTAAAAAATAAAATCAGATTTACAAAACCATCAATTTTGAAGACAATTAATGCTAAAAGCTGCACATTGCTAGAAATAAAAAATAAAAATTAAACAAATTTAAACAAAAAAATTCATGAGGCTGACTAATTAATGGTGAAACCTAATCCCTAATCCACTCCCATCCGACGGATTTCTTGCACTCCTAATTCCTTGCCAACATATCCCTGATTGAATTACTACCACAGTAGCAAACTGTCTAGTGTGACTGTTGCACACAGTGAGGAGAGTCACACCCTATGACGCATAGTGGAATGTGAGAGGAAGCTGAGAAGGGAAGAATGTAATATTAGTAGTAGAATAAAAGAGTTTAAACTCCACACGCAGTCAACAAATGAGCAATTTTCCCCATTTTGCTGCACCATCCGTTTCATAATTGACAGTAATTGGCCCAACTGTGCTTCGCTCTTGGATGGAAAAAAAAATTACATCAACCGACCCAAGACGACTTGCAGAAGAAAAAATATGACCCTACTGTTGATCCAAATTGCCATCCCTATCAATCCCTAATCGAATGAATGTAGTCATTAATTGATCATTTGGTCAGCTTTAAATCAGGTTTTTATCCCCTTAGTCATATAAATAATGTTGGGCCTTTTAACTTTTGTTTCCTGAAATTGAGAGAATATAAAAAGTCCTCATTTTCATTACATGACATGTCAGTTTATTACATTCCACACATTCCATTCAAACAAATTATTTCCATAGAGAAGTGGCCCTGTGTTGGATAATCTCGCTGTCTGCTGCCAGGTGGTCCACCTTTTTGTTATTTTTGTTGCATTTTAACGGGCTTTTGGTTAAAAACGATGGCACAAATTTATGGAACAAATGTGTCAAACAATTCAAATGACGCGTATGCAAAGAGGATTACCCCCCCATCACCACCACTTGCAGCATCTGCCGCACATACCAATATCTCTTAGGTTGCTGTCATGGCCTCAACATGAGCAGCCAGTGGCCAAGAAATCAGCTAGTGAGCAAATCGTGTGTCATCTTGATGATATGGCTACACACTTAGAAATAAAGGTAGGATAAGGTGTATGAATAGGGACAAATGGATGAACAGGTCTTAAAATAGCATAGGTTTCTCCTACTGAAGGTTAAATGTTAAACCATCTCAATGTTAAACCTATCGTTGTAGAAACACGTGCTATTCTTAGACCTTTTCGTCCGTTTTAGACTTTTTCCTACCTATTTTGCTAAGTGTGTACAGGGAAACATCTGTTACAGAATGGAGAGAAAACAGCCAAAGTGGCTCAAGCGAATTAATTCGTTGTACCTGATCATTTGGATACTACGCATTTGGATAAGTCGCATTAAGTATGCGATTAATTAAATAGAAAATATGTTGCAACTATGACGAAATTTCACAAATTATTTCATCATTTCAACTTAGCCTACGACTAGACTATCTAACTTCTAACTGGCAAAAACTGAAAACTCTCAAATTTAAAATTAGTTTAAACTAAATATTTCCGAGTGTCAAATAAAAACTATTTTTAGTACATTTCAAAACAATCGTGGTAATAACCTTTATTATGTAAATTCTACACGAATTTCTACATATTTTGTAATTTATGTGATGGTATACGGGAATATGACTTTCTTGTGGGTTCGAGAAGAAAGATCATGAGCGCCATCTGGCAACGGTAATTTGAGTGCGTTGTGAAGCTTGGTAAATTTTCAAGTTAGGTAAATTTTTTTAGTTAACAATTTATAAGTGAAATTGTAAAATTGGTCAAATAAATCTAATTTTTTAATACTTTATTAATTTTTTTACCTTTATTAACTAAAACTATTATTTAAAATGCAAAAATTTTTATGAACTAAAGCATGCTCTTTTGGTGTTCCATACGTCCGCTTGATCAATATTTGGATAAATTGTAGACTGATCTGTTCTGATATTTGAATTGTAATTGAAAATAAATTAATTGGGAAAAAAGTGTTGTGAAATATATTTATTCACAATAAAAACAGGACAATTGCAACAAGGTGTTTATGCAAAGCAGCTAAATTTTGTTTCAGCTTCAGTTAGAGTAATGCTATACAGTTGAGTCAGCGACCAAACTGTCGCCTGGGGAATAATCACGTCATATAAATACGTGTACAAGTGAATCGATTTATTAGTGATGTTTTCAACTAATAGCTTGTAGAAAGAATCATGGATTTCTACAAACTGAAATTAAAGAGTTAAATTATGTTATTGTTGAGTTAATTTTGTTACTTGAGGGTCCTCGAAAACATCAACATAATTTGCGCCAGAGTTCAATTGGAGTTGTCGTCGAACTGATGCGGTTCTACTTAAGTAGGATTGATGCCGTTGACATATCTCTTCGCCTTTTATCAGTTTTAAAAGGTATTCCTGTGATAAATAAGATAATCACTTTTTGTTATTTCGTAGTTATTTTGATCATATTATGGACTTTTCATCAATCATTAAGATTAAGTTAAGCAATAATCAAATGTGAGCTTAAAATAAAAAATGACTAACTACAACGTAAATAAATGTGATCATTTTTTCGTAGAGATTAATACGGTTGATTTACATTCAAATACAAATCCATTTTTACGTATTTACTTTGCATTCAGATGATTTTAGTAAGTGCAAAATAGCAGCTGTCTCCTCCTGCTTTTGTGGATCAACTTTCTCCTGCTCATTATCAGATGACCTTAAAAACTGTAATTAGAATTACTGGGATGAGCTTATTGTAACAGAATTTTACTTATCACTGGCATGATCGAAATCACTATTTTCATCGCTTGTTCCTGAGTTGTCAGTTAACTTCTCGGTGCCAAGACTATCTTGTGATTCGTCAGTTATTTCTGCAGGATTTTCTACGTGTATTCAAAACTGTTACAAAATATCAAGTCAATTTTCAATAAAATAAACACACCAATAGGGCACTTAAAATATTTCATGGGCGACATAGTTGAATGCTTTTCTGCACATTTGAAGTAGTACTCTTCTACCTTCCTAACAGTGTGTTTGAACATTTCCTTAAGAGATGGGGGTTCGATATTTTGTTCCTATAAATAATTTTATGAAATATTAACATTTATTCGCTTAAAAATAGTGTCTAACCAATAATGATTTCCCAGTGATTGAATAAAATGAAACGGCCTTTTTGGTTGGTATTACAATTGGTGGATTGTCTGGACTATCGACAAACATTATGCTTATCCTTTTTCTTTTTTTGTACATTCGTTTCACCTACAGAAATATTTTTTTTCTAAATCTTGTAAGTTATTATAATCCGTACTGATATCTACATACAACTGCTGGCCAATAATACTTTCTGTATTTTGCCCATATAATATTGTCACTTTTAAACTGTTTTTCTGCAAAGAATATTATAAAAAGTTTCAAAAGATTATTTTAATATTGGTCAAGGATAAGCTTTACCTGCTGGGTAACAATCGTTCAATACACAAGGTAATTCATCGTCCGAATCGCCCATTGTTGGTGAACTATAACAGCCGACATGAATTTGTTAATGTTATCTATATTTTTTCTGATAGCATCCATTGGATAAAGACCCCACTTATTGTCATATAACTGTGTATTAAGGTTCAAGGTTTTCTCACCCAAATAAAGATGACCCATCAGAGCACCTACCATTAATTGAACCAATAGTTGAACTTTGACTTGTTCTAGTGAAATGCCTATATTCAGTCATTCATTCATTCATTTTAATGTTATACGATACCAAAATAACTGGGCAAATGATTAAGGGTGGATTGCACCAACGTCAGTTAAGACTAAACCTAGTTTATAATGAATGTATTACATATATTTTAAAACAGGTTTAGTCGTAACTGACGTTGATGCAATCCACCCTTAGTGATCATAATTAAGAAGTATAAAGCATTTAAAAAACTAAACAAAGATGTGTTCAATTTTTTCAAGTAAAAGTGACTCCTTCTTTTCCCACTTAAGCAAAAGTCCCTATTGTTAGGCTTGGCTGTGGAGCGAATTAACACTGCGACTGGAATTCTACATGATCATGAAAAGACTGAACCTTTATTCAAAACATTGCTAAGTAACCAATTGTTATACAACAATTCAAGTGTTATATCTAACATCCTCCCTCACTTGAATTCTCATTAAGATTTAACATTTCAATTAATGTTTTCAATTTTCGCCTCAACAATGGTTTAGTTAGGAAATCTGCCAACATATAATCAGTTCTTATATAATAAATAGAAAATAACATGTCCTCAACACCTTTTCTTAGAAATAATAATTTACGATTAAAATGTTTCATCCTGACGTGATATTTAGGGTCCTTAGTTAACACTACAGCTGCTTGATTATCGTTAAATAGTTTTATGGGCTTTTGAATAAATTCATCAAGACCTAATTCTTCTAAAACTGAAATAAACCATTTCAACTCTTTTGCTAATTCAGTCATTGAAATAAATTTTGCTTCACGTGTACTTAAGGCAATTAAATTCTGTTTTTTAGAACTCCAGCTTATTACTGCATTACCTAATAACACTAGATATCCTGAATAAGATTTTGCATCCATGGTAGCTACGTTCTATGATGAATCAGCATATCCATTTAATTGTGGATTTTGCTGATAATTATATATCAATTTCAAATTTTGAGTTCCCTTTAAATATCTTAAGACTGATTTAGCAGCTTTCCAATGAGCTAATCTTGGCGATTGCATGAATCTTGATAAATAGGACACTGCATAAGCTAAATCTGGTCTTGTTGCCTGGGACAGATACATTAAACTTCCCAGCAACTTTTTATATGGTTTAGCATTTGCTTCATCTCCTAAATCATAATTTGGATCATCTAGATTTAAACTTGTATTCATCAGTGTGTGTGTATGCTTGGCCTCAGTCATATTAAACTTAACCAATAACTTTTGAATATAATCAAATTGGTCAAGACTTAAACTTTTGGTTTCAGCGTAATGCTGAACATGAATTCCTAAAATATTTTTAATTTCACCTAAATCTTTAATTTTTATTTTGTTTGTTATTTTACCTATAACTTCTTCCATAAATCCCAAACTATTAGTTATTAATGCCAAGTCATCTACGAATACACCTGTGATAATTACATTGTTTATATCTCGTTTTATATAAACACATGGTTCACATAATAATCTAATAAAACCTACTTCAATTAAAATTTTGTGTAAAGTTTCGTACCAACTCCTCCCTGCTTGTGGTAGGCCATAAATCGCCTTACGCAACAAGCATATGTACGATTCTTTACCTTCAACTATAAAACCTTTCGTTGCTCCATATATACAATTTCTTTTAAATTTGCATGTAAAAAACCAGTTGTTACATCATAATGTCTAGTTGGCCAACCTTTTACTGCAGCAATTGCTAATAATAAGCGAATTGTTGCCAATCTTGTGACTGGCTGAAAAACTTTCATGATAATCAAGGCCTTTTGTTAACATAAAACCCCTAGCTTGTTGAGTATTATTGTTGAATATCCTGTATCCTTGGTGATGTACATTATTATATTGTAGTAAAGACATGTGTTGTTGGCCAATACACATAGATAAGTTACTCTGCTGAAGAGGTTATGGGCCCAAGCCATTTAAAGCCTGGTATTTAAAATTATGTAAAAGTAGTAAGATGAAAAATGAGTTTTCAAGATTGTGTTTCTCAGACTTAAAGTAATTACAGTAAAATGGATTCAGTTTTTGGAATCAAGAAGGAAAAGGCCTAGACGCCATCTTGGAATCAAGGAGGAAAAGGCCTAATACCATTCTTGTGTTCATATTTTAAAAATTTTTAAGAAGATAAGATGGCTACATCTGCTATTAGAAGTGATCGTGGACTTACTTTCATTGAAAGGCGAAAAATATTTTGATTGGCGATATCGTATTGAGCGTTGGCTAGGAGCCAAAGGGCTTTGGACCGTCATAAAAGATCCAGCACCAGTCCAAGGAGCCACCGAAAAAGCAGAAGACTTCAGGAAAAGAAAAGAAGAGTTTGAATTATTGGATGACCAAGCCGCCAATGCAATTGTATCAACATTAACGAGGTCTCAAGTCAAGTTTGTAATGAATTTGAAAACAGCTAAAGAGATGTGGAGTGCCATTGAAAAGGAGCATAGGGGGAAAATGAAGGAGTTAAGAATGCAGTTACGAACTAATTTAACTAACATGTAGAAAGTTACATCGACCGTGCTCAAACGTTGTTTAGTCAGCTAGAGTCTTTACAGGATAATATGGAAGAGTATGAGGTGTGTACTTATATCTTGAGAGGCTTACCTCAGAAATTTACCACAGTTACAGCAAGTTGTGACATGCAAGACATGGAAATATTAACCATAAGTAAAATTAAAGAGGCATTACTAGCTGCAGAAGAGCGACAAAAAAAACAAAGTATGACTCGAATTGAAAAATATGGAGTAGAAGATCATGCAATGCAAGCCAGAAATAGATTCCTATCAAGAGTAATTTTTAGGGGTAACACACGAGGTCTGGACGAGAAATACAGCAGCAGAAGAAATGTTATAATTGTGGCCAATTGGGACATTTAGCAGCCAATTGCCGGACTGCAAATGACAGAACCCAATGTTATATTTGTGGCAATTTTGGCCATATTGCTGCAAATTGTTTACAAAATAAACAATTCAAGCAGAATCAACAGATTCAATGCTACAAATCTGGTGGTTTTGGTCACATAGCCAGAAATTGTACTAGAGAAATAGGAAATGGTCAATCGTTTCGTGGAAGAAACTTTAGAGGTCGTGGTAACAACAATGTCAGAATTTAAGGACTCGATTTAATAAACCATTTATGACTGATAATTATGAAGAAGAGCCAATGCAGAAACAGGATAAAATAGAACTCTTAGATGACGAATGTGCTGTGGCAGAAATAAGCCTTCGTAATCAAGAACAATATTCGTGTATTGATTATGACACGGTTATGAAAGCACAAACACAAATAATGGAACAAGTCCATAATTGGCAATGTGAAGAAAAATGGTACCTGGATTCAGGAGCTACATCACATATCACTTGTAATCTTGAAGCTTTTTCATCAAACATCACTAAAATAGATAGAAAAATACATTTGGCAGATGGACGTACAATAGCGGCTAAAGGAATTGGTGATTGTGTATTATTAGTAAACAGCACAGGAAAACGAATTAAACTGGAAAAGGTTCTATATATACCTTTACTGAAGAATAATTTGTTGTCAATCAAGAGTATAACAAGTAAAAACTTTCAAGTATTATTTACAGCCAATCAATGCGTTGTAAGTAATCGATTTGGTAACTTGATTATTGCCAAACAAGAAAAAGGACTATATTGTGTAAATGTAACAAGTCGTTATTCAAGAAGGAATAGAATAGAAAGTGTCATGAACAAAAACATTATAAATGAAAACCCTGAACAAGAAAGTGCGTTTCTAATACTTTCAGTAGAAACTTAGCATAAAAGACTTGGACACAGGACAAAATGCGTTAAAAAAATTGGTGCAAGTTAAAGCAGTCACAGGATTGAGAATTAAGGGACCAATAAAATTACAAGACTGCCCTATTTGTATTAAGGCGAAATTTGCAAGGATGCCATTTTATCAACTGAAAGAGCAAAGAGCAAAAGCACCATTGGAATTATTGCATGCAGACTTGTGTGGCCCCTTACCCATAAAGTCAGTGGGTGGTTCAAGATATGCTATGCTAATAGTAGATGATTTTACAAGAATGTTGTTTATTGGTTTTTTAAAGAGAAAAAGTGAAGCAAAAGACTTCTTTAAACATTTCATTAAAGTACAACAAAACGAAACTGGATACAAAGTAAGGTGGCTTAGAACGGACAGTGAAAAGGAATTTATAGCAAGAGAGTTTCAGGATATTTTAGAAGAATATGGAATCATTCATGAGAGATCAGCATTCCATAGCTCACAGCAAGTAGGGATTGCAGAAAGAGGCCATAGGACAGTGTTTGATAAAACAAGAGCCTTATTATTTAAAGCAAATTTGCCATCAAGATTCTGGGCTGAGGCAGCCCTAACTGCAGTTTATTTGATTAATCGAATCCCAAGTAGTATTAGTGGTGAAGTAACACCATATGAACGATATACCGGAAGAAAGCCAGATATTGGTTATCTGAAGATATTTGGATGTAAAGCTTTTACATGGATTCTTCCTGCACAAAGAACTAAACTGTCCCCAAAAGCCCAACAAGCAATTTTTGTAGAATATACTGAAACAAGCAAGATTTTAAGATTTTATGACCCTGTTAAACAAGTGGTTTATAGAAGTGCTGACTTCAAAATGATTGAGTTTGCTAAAGGTGCAGAATGAATTGATTGATGATGATTTAAAGGAAATTGAATATATAAGTGATGATTTGAAGCAAAGAGAAGAAATTCAAGAGCAAAGTAAAAATCAGAATGACAATGTTATACTGTTGGATTTACCCACAAGAGCACCAAAGAGAACTATACAAGTGCAAGATGTAGATGCAGTTGCTGAGCAATTGGTTCCTACTCGAACAACATCACAAAGACATCAAGTAATTGAAAAGGAAAGAGTTCCTTTTGAAACTATTGATTTACGACGTCAATCAACACGGTGTAGAAGACTTCCTAGAAGATTGTTACCTTATTATCTACCTGATTGGAGAAAAAAAAAAAAACAACAGCCAGCAATAAATGAGCATCTAAGTGATAAAAATGAGAGTAACGTCCCTATTTTGGATAGTTATTTTAAAAATGTGCTAGAGGACTTGGAATCGGGTGATGAGGAATTCCACGATGCTTTAGAAGTACAAGAGGATGACCCATTTACATATACAGAGGCAATGAATAGTAGTGATGCTAGTGAATGGAAAGAAGCAATAAAAAAAGTTACATATATTAAGGAAAAGAAATGTTTGGAAAGTGGTTCAACGACCAACAAATGAAAAGATTACGGATAGTAGATGGGTGTTTTAAAAGAAAAAAAATGCGGATGGAAAGGTGGTAAAATTTAAAGCCCGATTGGTCGCCAGAGGTTTCAACCAAGTGAAAGGTCAAGATTATATGGACTCATTTGCACCAGTTGCCAGAATGTCAACAGTAAGAGTCTTCATGGCAGTGGCAACAAAATATAATTTAAAAATTCGACAATATGATGTGGTATCTGCATATACCTATGGCAAACTTGATAAGCAAATACATATGAATGTGCCAGAAGGACTGGATATTGGGAAAGAAAATGTATTGTTACTTGAAGGTGCTCTTTATGGACTGCCA
>JAQGAS010002441.1:0-10507 GCA_034686365.1 Pachymerium ferrugineum
ATTATATTATGCTTCCGATTACATGACGTGGACTGTAACCACTTTACCACATACCACATGCAGTGCCGATGATAGCTGTATGATAACACGCGGCGTCTTTAGCGCCATCTTTACTTTTTCCTGAAATGTACAGATAAACTGTTTTGAATTTTTTTTCATGATTGTATTTGCTCTATTATAAAAATAACTCACAAACAAATCAATCATAAAAAAAAACTATAAAAACATCAGCACCATCTGTCGGGGGAAGGTATTAATCAGCTGATTCCGCACATGATCATGATAAAATACCACAATACCTTATGATATTTTGTAGTTGGTATTATTATTTATACACATTCATGCATTAGATTTAAATTATTTTAAACAAGAACATGGACGATAGTATAGAATTCACTGAGCATTTGATAATTTACAAACGCAGGTGGTTTGTTTTAATTATAGTGGCAGGTCTCAATATCATCAATGGAGCAGTAAACATATCTCTTGACAGCAACAAGTTTTTATAAATAATTCTGTATTTTTTTCTGCCGTAGATTTGGATTTCTTTTGCCTCAATTAGTAATACTGCAGCAAATTATTACATTGTTACTGTTGATGCAATCAATTGGCTATCGATAGTCTTTTTTATTACATCTATACCATTTGGTATTTTAGCAACAAAGCTATCTGATAGTAAAGGGTTAAAATTCATGGTTCGAAACAGACATTTTGGTTTTTTTGGCATTCATTAATTGTGATGACAATTTCAGATTCATGTTGGAGCAGTGTGTAATTGCATTGGAGCTTTATTTAGAGTTGCAGGCAGTTTAGATGTTACCCCAGACTCAAGCCGATTCTACATTACATTGATAGGACAAATTATTGCCGCAATTGCTCAGTCGTTTGTTTATACCATTCCTACAAGAGTTTCTGAGGTTTGGTTTCCAGACAACCAAAGGGCAATATCAACTACTATAATCGCTATGGGTATTATTATTTAGTAGGGAGTTGGCGCAAAAGTGAATAAAATTTATCTTATAACATATAATTTATGAATTTACATGAAATGCTCATAAAAAGTCAAACGATAATTTTGAGCAAGTTTGAAAGTTGTGAACAAGGTTTATACCTAAATTCAATTTGTGCAAACCCCCTGGTATTTAAATTTAAATTGATTTAGTAGTAATCATTTATTTTCAGCTAACCCAGTAGGAGCGGCTTTAGGAAGTGTAATATCACCCTTTGTCACACATTATATAAGTCAAAATGGTCACAGTATATTTTTTATCGTAAGAAGAAATACATATTGAAAATTCAAAATTTTGAACGCAATTCGATTTCAGAATTTAATATGGGGAGTAAGTGCAAGTGTGTTCTGCTTAGGAGCATTTTTAATTAGAGATTCAGAGCCACCAACCCCGCCAAGTTATTCTGCGAATACACTAGGGAGAACCCAGTCTTTTAGCATAAGCATCAAGCAACTTTTTAGGAATAAGCAATACATTATACTATTTACAGTATTGGGATTAGGAATCGGAATCATGTCAAGTGTTCAGACCCTTATCGACCAATTGTTATGCCCAAGGGGATACACAAACGTGAGTAAAGTATATAATATTATTCATTTTCATAAAACCTACTTATTGAGTATTTATTTATTCCATAAGGATTTTGCAGGAATTTGTGGTGCTCTAATCACTGGTGGTGGTCTAATAGGTGCTTTTATAGCAAGTTTAGTGGCTGATAAAACCAAAAAACTTGAAGAAGTTGCAAAAATTGGTTTTGGCGGCGCCGCAATTAGTGGAGCACTATTATCTGTGGTACGAGTAAAAAAAATTAGAGATCCCATATCCAACACACAAAGTTGTTTTATTTTTCAGGCTCTTCAGTTAAAGAATATTAATTCAATGAATCAATATTACATTGCAATTTGCTTCACATTATTTGGGACATTTGCAATGGCTGGATTTCCCATTGCACTTGAGTTAGCGGCAGAATGCACTTATCCGGTGAATGAAACCCTTAGCGGAGGATTCATTCTCATTTCAGGGTAAGTATAAAAGGATGTATAAATTGTTTAAAGTCATTAAAATGTTAGCATTATGTTATCTTAGACAGATCCAAGCAATTATATTCATAATTCTGTTGGGTGCAGTTGGACAATCTCTTAATGAAAAAGATTTAAAAATTCAGACGTGCACACAAATTCCGAACAGAAGCCAAGTTCATGATATGACAAGTAATTCATTAAAAATAATACACAGCCTGAAACTATATAACTTTTTAAAAAAAATTTAGTTCCTGGATATATATATTCTGGGTGCCTTACTGCTGCTGTCATTATTTTCATTATATTCTTTAAAGCTGATTACAAACGAATGAGGATAGAACGATTGAAGATTGTTGATAAAATCTTAGCAGGTGGAGATTCTGGATTTGAAAGTCCAGATATAGGATCAACTTTAGTTTATGGTTAAAATGAAAAATAATAATTTTATGAGTTAATTTACTGTGTTTTTTACTGTGTACTGTACTATAAACATACTTTTTTAAACAATAATTTTTGTTCTAATTTTTAAACATTTTGATGAAATGGCTATTAATTAATCAAAAATGTATTGCATTTTAAACGTTCACTGTACTATTTTTGGACTGCCCAGACAAGTGGGTTATGCTTTGTGGATTGGTAGAGCTACGTTTCACGGGAGAGAAATTCTTTTGATAGTCAGGAACCAAGCAAGTGGCCTCGACTGCAGACAATTCAATATTTAATTTTCTCCAATTGATGAGATGATCGGGTTAAAAATTAACGTGACTAAAAAAAGCTGTACAAAAAAATTTGGCTGGTTCTTGGTTATATTAAAAAAAAAAAAAAACCTGCAGCTTAAATGACAAGCCAAAAATTTAGCCTAAATCGAATTTTATTTTTTTGTTTACACGCCTAATATTTTTATTGAGTATTAAAATCACGTTTTTTCTAATTTCCATAATTTAATAAGTCCATCATCGCTACAAGATGCGAGAAACCCAGCAACCTTAGGGTTCCAAGTTACACAATTAACATCTTGATCATGTGCTTTTGTGATCGTAGAAATGTGATCAAAAGTTGGATTATTTGGATCACAATGTTCAGACTCTCTGAATACCCGTATGCAGTCATCACCACAAGCAGTTGCTATATCTCCAGTCAAATGAGACCTAAGAAAAACGATTTTATTAACAAATAAAAACTTACAATTTTGGAATTACCAATCAATGTGATAAATTGTCCTTGAATGATAACCGGATAATGTACAGATACATTTCCAAATAGGGTCGGGGCCTTTCACTTTAATGCCTAAAATTTGTAAAGCGTTTAGAGGTTGCAAACATTAATTAAACATTATCAGTTTTACCTTCACAGTTCCCAGGTCGATATTGCTTCCATATTTTAATAGTTTTATCATCGCTACAAGACGCAAGTCTATCGCCTGTTTTGTCAAAACATATTGACCACACTGTTGATGTGTGCGATGATAATGTTTCAAAGCAACTCCAATCATCACCGTCTTCTTTAAATAATTTCACTGTATTGTCGTAACTTGCTGACGCTAAGATATGTTCTACAGGGTGCCATTTCACTTGCTTGACATCTTGCTCATGAATGGGTAAAACTGCAGCGCATTCAAATTCGTTATCGTCTTCAACTATGCAATGAGAAATAAATTATAGTTTTTAAATGAAAAGATATTTAAAAAATTTTACCTTCCCAAACCCAAACACTTTTATCACGACTACAAGTAGCCAGATATTGACCGGACTGAGCCCAGGATGCACTTTTGACTTCATTTTCGTGGCCTTCAAGTGTAGCAACACATTTGAATTCCCCAGACCCTCTATCCCATATACAAGTGGTTGCATCAAAACTTGTTGAAGCTATGAGGTTCCCACAGGGTGACCACGCTACTGAACGAATTGTACGTTGATGCCCTTCTCGGAGTTCAGTATTACAAACCCATTGATCATCTAAATTAACAAAGTAACTTTTTAATGAATAAACTTTTTTGGATTACATACATACATTGGATTACCTTTTTCTACCCAAATACGAATAGTTTTATCTCCACTGCACGAAGCCAGTTGAGTGCCTGAAGGATTCCATGCTACATTCCAAACACGTTCTGTATGATCTTTTAACACAGTTACAAGCTTAACATTTTCCATTTCGCAGTAAATTTATTTTCAATTGATTGAGAAAAGTTACAACGCTCTGAAACCAGGTTGCGGGTGACGTAACAATTATAAACTCTTCTACTGCACTGGAAGAAGTAATCGCAATAGTCATGGATTGCAAAAATACGAAGCATTATTAACAAATTTTTATGTTGAAAATTCAGTTTTTATTAACTTCAAGGGTTTAACCCTAGATGTACAATAAATACTGAATTGTATGATGTGCAAAAATCCGAGTAGAATCTCTTAACCAGAACAGACTACCCGATTATTCAACTTTCGTGCCTAGCCCTGTCCTTCAGTGACAGATGGCCAGCTTTTCTAAATAAAATCTGAATTCTTCTTACAAAAATTGCGGAGAGTCGTTAAATTATATTTTTGAGTGTAAAATGGAAGAACCAATGGAAGAGGTTATCACTAAGAATGATCACGATTTCGAGAGAAATCAGAATCAACAAAACCGAGGTGTTCCTGGACTCAGTATTGGTAATACGAATACACGCTTTTCTCAAGCATTTAATTTAATTTCTTAAATTTATAGTCATGACTAACATGGGTAAAGAAGACTATGAAAGTCACTACTGGCCGAAATTAGAAGCCGCGATTCATAAATTGCTAACTTTATCCCCGGGTGAATATGTTCCAATATCGTATGAACAAATGTATAGGTAAAATTAAAAACAAATGGCGTTTACTATTAAAAAATTTTAAACTGTTTTTTTTTTTTTTTTTTTTGCATTTAGTTGTGTGTACAAATGTGTTTGCAAGCAGTTTTCTGAAAGGTTATACGCTGATTTAAATCAGAAGGTGGTGGCTCATCTTAAATTAGTTTCAATGGAATTACGAGAAGCTGATGCAACTGCTTATATACCAAAATTTTCTGCTGCTATGACCCAATACGAACAAGCTTTAGGAGGAATAATTCCTATATTCAATTACATGGTAATGTCATCATTTAAAGTAATAAATTATTTGAAATCTAATTTTTTTTCTAGAATCGGTTTTACGTGGAAAATAAATTGCACTCAGATCTCAAGGTTGAATTGCTGAGGGTTTTCACTAACGTGGTAATTGAATCTCATTTGGAAAGGCTAAACAGTAAGCACTGATCTACATTATAGTTATCACAATAATTCTTTTATTCTCTGTTAGTTATGCTCAGAGATGCACAAGCTAAACCATTTGAAGTTTCTCCAGCTACCATGGCTACCATTATTAAAGGATTGTATTCGTTTAAGCCTGGTATTAAAACAAAACTTTTATTTAAGAAGCTAATATAATATTTTATTTTTTTAGATTTCGCACAGAGAAACCCGAATCTATTTGCCAGGTTTATACCTAACATTTTACCACCAATGACCGAAAACGACTTGCCGCGATATGTGGCTGAAACTCAGGAAATTCAACAACAGCTGGTAGACGGTGGCTTTTCTCGGTATTAATTAAATGAAATTAATTTCATATTTGGTGTATAATTAAATGCTTCTTTAGTGGTGATCAAAGTCGAAAACGGCGCAATGAAACGGATGAAATACCAAGTGAGGCACGCTAACTACATTATATGTTATTGTCACCTGGTATAGAGTTGATCTTTTCAGATGAAGGCAGTCAGGCCATAAACCAAAATGCTGATAACCTAAAGTCAGAAATTGCTTCAATGTAAAGCGTTTAGAATGGCGACTTTTAGTTGTAAATTAGACAAGACGACTTTCAGTTTAATTTTTTTTTTTGAATATAATTTTACATAAATGCGTGTTGCAATTCTTTTGATTGAAAAAAAAAAAAAAAGAGAATATCGGTAATTAATATTTTCCAAGTTTTATTTCGTTTTTGCCAGGCCACTAAACATTCCAAACAGCTTACTGAACTATTTCGGAAACCGTGTTATGCCTTTTGCGGAGAATAATTTGATTTTTCTCAAGTGATAAAACTCTTTATTAAATAACATCCAATTAACTTCTTACGACTAGCCACTCCTGACAGTCCCTGCTGCCGAGTTGAGTGGGTTTTGCGGAAAACCCAGCCGCAAATTACAAATTTTAAAACATATACAAAAAAAAAAGATTTTTTTTGGTCCTTCAATTATAAAACAAAATCACATGACCCAAAAATAAATCTTGAAATATAAGAATTTAAATTTTGTTTATGATTTTCAACAACAGTACAATTTTTATGTACACGAAGAACATAACCGTGCACAGCAGTGATCTGATTTTTTTTTTCTTAATAATATGAACTTGTGGTTTTCAAAATTTCGCCAACACCAAAGAAAAAATATATCACGAAATGTCCTGCCAGGAGATGATAGAGGGAGCCTGCAAAAATACAAAGTTGCATAACAATTATTTACTTTAAAATCTTTGTACTCACAGCAATGAAGGAGTTGACCTAATTTAAGTCCTGCAATAAATTTGAATGAAAAATATGACACATGCATAGGTAAGATTTAAAACTAACTTAAAATATAAATCGCCAAATTATTAACTTAATAATAGTAATTATTAACCAAATTTTGTATCCCGGAAAATTAATTGATACCAAATCTGAGCTTTGGAGAAGGGGAGAAAATGAAATGTATAATAAAAAAGTAAAAGGGAAAAAATACGAATAAACGCTAAAATTTAGAATCTCACCTTGTCTACCTATTTTGTATTTTTAAATGTCATGGGTTGCTGGCAGCTGCAACTGTGACTGCAGCTTTTGTGCTAGACTGGAAATCGGACACCATATTGACGGGGGAAGTTTTAGAAGAGATCGAAGGAGGATACTTCTCCATTACCTTCTCTTTAATATGGTTCTTTTTTTTCGAAAGGACGAACTTGAAGAACTCGTACACTGACCACGCGATAGCCGTGGCTGGCATTTGAAACAGGACTCTAGGTTGCATTCCTCTGAAGTATCCCTTCAATCCGCGAAGCTGGTAAATAACTCGTATGGCATGAACTAGGCCATTGATTTGTGTTTGCTTAGTCCTTTGAAGCGTTTGTTTTTCTTGCGTATTCAACAAAGTCTTACACACGTCGAGCGGTGTTGTTGCTGCAGCTGCAAACGCACCAGCCATTGCGCCCGAAACTACATGTGCTTTAGGATTATAGTGGCGTTCAGGGTTTGTCAAGTCTTGCATGTACTCGTACATCATAAAATGCAAACTCTGGTAAGGAATATTCATCGTGAGTTGAGTTGTGTAGCTTCGATAGAAAGCTCGCGATCCTTCAGTGTTGTAAATTTTTAATAGGCATTCGGTGCATCTTTTGTAAGGACTATTGTACATTTGCATCCGTTGTTTGATCACTTGAACCCGTGAATAAATTTTATGAAAAAAAAAAAAAATTATTATTATTATTAATCTGTCAGCGAAATCTAAACATTCTATTCTTTTTTTACCAATGATACTTTAATTTATTGAAACATTTGTATTCAAACTCATACCTGCTGTTTAAAAACAAAACTACGTAAAACTATGATAATTACTTTTGCCCGCTGTACATACGTAACCACTGCTGCCGTTATGCAGATGCGGTTTAGTTTTCATTTAACCGCATGACATGTTGCTTCCATATGATAAAATGGGTTGTAAAACAATAAAAAATAAACTTTGGATCGGCAACCAAGACACTATTCTCTTGCGTGATCAAGCAGTATGCAGAGGCTGCCTTTCTGCATTATTGCTGTGGAAAGAGCTTGTTGGGCTGATGACAGCATACCTTACATCTTAATCTGATCTGTAGCACTTGCATACAAGTAACTACTCCGAAGAGGTTGTCTGCAATGTTTTTGGATACTAAAACGGTAACTGAGTTTATTGTGGCAAGCGTTTTTTAAGGGGCTAAAATCTGGAAAAATAATCCTTGGAAGCCACAGTTCTTTGCTTCTAAGAATTTTTCTCCCAGGTAAGCAAAATGGGCATTAGTAAATGCGGAGCGTCATTGGCGGGAACCTTCTGAATCTACTAAAGTTTAATTTGAACTGTGCAATATTTTAAAACCGTAACAAAATGAAAATATGCATTACATTATTTTTAGACGATTAAACTTTTCACACTCCAACCTAATTATTAATATGCTCAATAAAATTTTTTTGCTTAACTTTTTTTTTTTATCTCATTTCAATTTCTTGAGGCCTACTTGTTCAATCGGTGAAATCGGACTAAAACCGACACTACAGATAGGAGCAGCCAGTGCCGAATTAAAATGAACTAATTTTTTTTAATAATTCATCGAAATAATATCGTCTATCTAACAGAGATTACTACGAATTAAGCAGTGAACGAGTAAATATTAGTAAATAAAGTAACAGAAAGGCTATAATGAGGGTACTGTTAAAAAACACAATGGATCAATTCCAAACAAATTTTTTCGACTACATTCTTTGCGTACACTTTCCAATTCACTAGGTGTAACCGTGCCTCTTAGGTAATGAAATTGCGAAATTACTGATTGATAATAAAGGAACTAAGAACTACCTTATCAGGGGACCTTTAAAGGAACATTTATGGACAGAATAAACAGATAAGTTAAGTGTTTAACTACTGTGTCATAACCAAAATTGTTAAGAAATAATTTTTTTTGGTCATTTATACCTTCAACAGGATTCATCACAGCATCATGTAACAACGTTGAAAAACAACCAGCTGCCCCTGTGTTGTATAAAGCAAGTGTCAGTAAAATTAGTTAACCGTGAAAATAAATCAAATCAAACGCAACCATGAGCTAAAACATGATGTCCAGGTTCAGCCTTGGCCGTAAAAGTTTCTTTAAGTTCTTCATAACAGGAATAATACAACGCATGGGCCGGTCCTGCTCCAGTCATGACAGCACTCATTCCTCGCATAGGCCGAAAGAGTCCTTCATACCGAATCATTCTGTACAGTGCATCCGGAATTGATTTATACGCAGCATTTGGATTTGGTTGCATACTCTGCATCCGTGTCTGCAAAAATTAATTTAAAAATTATTAAGGAATGGACAGGTTTAGACAAAATATTTAAAACAAATTAAAAGTTACAATTCATTTTGGGTCGTCATTCAGTAGGCCAAGGTCATTACGTTTTAACAAGGCTAAGTCACCTTCGTCTACTATTATTTTCTTACTCCTGCTTCCGTAAATTAGAGCAATAACTTGTGCAATATTTCCTTGTTTAAGAGACTATGAAATCGGTGAAAACCCAAGGTGATGATTTCACTGCGGTTTTAAATAAGCACTCCCAAACTTCCTTCGCCATTCCAAGAATCAGACAATAAATTATCTTAAATCTACTTAATAATGAATTAATCCTGCTGATCTTATAAACACTTTTTTATTGATTTGGAAATGCCGTGAGAATATTCTTTTTCCAACTTTTTACTTTTTAAATTTTATACCTACCAGCACACTGTTTGCCCCTAGGATAAATTCTTAGAATGCCGCTAAAATTTTTGCTAAAAATTAGGTTTTACTTAAATCGTTTCGTTAAAGTAAACCATTGTATTTTTGGATTAATTCATTATATAATAATATGGGTAGATTTTCTCAAGTCATTTCCAAAGTAGGCCAAGCGGTCATTAGACACTGACAAGTACTTTTGCGCGTTTGTAGACCGATTTCCGACCTAACTCAGCAAATCATAATTTATTACAAAACGTTTTAATTCAGTTAAAAACACTCACCTTAACACAATCGAAAGGATACATGACGCAGTGTTCCCCAATCCCAGCCATTGAACCGGCCATCATGTGGATAAGAACATCATTAGTGGGTAACGTTTCATATTCAGAATTAAAGTCCATTGTATATTAGTAATTGCAACATGAGAATGTGTAAAAATACTGTTTGTACTCTGTCCAACTGTCTACACTTAGAATCACACCATATCCTTAAATTCCACGCTGCACAACCAGATATCCTCCATGCTGCTCCCCTGTAGGCTTCAGAAGTATTAGGCCACGTGATTCGCACCAGAGACGACTGGTGGTCATTTAATGAAACCAAACAGGTTTGGGGCTTGATTCCTGGGTTTAGAATTATTACGTAAATTTTACTCATTTCAAATTTTTAAAAATTAACAAATAGTTAACATTAAACTTACACGGATAAACTTTACTGCAAAATATTCTTCTTCATTTCGCCGGAAAAATACCCGGCTTATACTTTGAGATTAAAAATCTGCTATCTTGTATACGTTGCGATTGTGTTGTGGACAAACGAATAGGACTGAGCAGGCAGCGGCGTTCTTTAGTTCTATTTCATGAGATTCAATCGTTTTACTATTGTTTCATTGTTCATTCCATAACAATAAATTTATCCTTCCGGATCACCTTTTACTAATAGCATGCTA
>JAQGAS010002442.1:0-10507 GCA_034686365.1 Pachymerium ferrugineum
CATTAGATTAAAGTGACCCTCACAAAATGCTTTTAAAAAAAACCTTTTCCGTCATTCCGCCATTCCACAGACTTTCCCTTCCGCCAATCCACCTTTCCATTCCTCCTTTCCATTCCGTCTTTTGTCATGACCCAATTCCCATGAGAACCTCCAATTTTTGTGCCATGTCTAAGGTGTGTATCACTGTGGTCGGGGGTCACTACCAAATGGGATGTCTCCCATTATAGGACCCACAGCAAGGCATGTGGGGTTTGCCAATTCGACAACACGAATTGAAAACCACACGCCACCGCTACAAAATGCCCAGGATTTTTCACAAAATTTGGAAAACAATCAAGTACCAATGTAAAATGGGAATTTAAATCTTACACCCAATTGTGGTAATTTGAATTCTCAATGGAATAACAGCCACCTCTCAGGGAGTGCTCCCTTAAAGTTACATTTATAAGACAGATAAATTTGGTGAAAATCCTTTGGATTTTCTCGACGCATTTCATAGTACTGTGTCCCTCCTTGGAGGGGCAATAGATCACTACTCTATTTGTAAAGCGAAGCCAAGAGTTGGTTTAAAACAAATCACTAGGATTGGCTGATTGGCTATGGGACATGTGACATTCCCGTTACGGCTTTACACTTCCGAGTAGAGTGCACATCGTCACACACTTAAAATAATTAACTGACCCAGTTAACTTTTTCAAAATTTCATTGATTGTAATTTTTAATAAGGTGATATTTTGAGGTTTTTTTAAAACTGCTAATCATGTTACTAAATCCAAAATCTTCCTCAAGATTGCATCCTCATAAATCATTTAGAATCATGATTTTTAGGTCTGCAACAGTTGTCCAAACTTTTCTCTATTTTTCAACTGACTTGGGAAACAAAATTTTATATCCTTCATAAATTATTTAAATTTATGATGTTTACTTTTCAACATTGTATATATTCTTGCTAGAGACCAAACTATTCAATAAAAATGTCTGTAGCCAAAGTATTATTCGCTATAGCGACGTGCACGTTTCCTAATCGGGAACATCTGGTCCTTTACGAATCTGTGAGAAAATTCAGTTTTATTTATTATTTAACCAATGTTCATTATTTTTTGTCAGGACTTAGTGGTACACATTTCTGGGACATTGCAAGTGGGTTCTAATGAAATATTGGAGGGTAAACACGGCATTGCTATTCATGAAGGAGGTAAATTTTTATTAGTATTAATCCATTTATATTTAATTAGCTTTTTTTCGTATAGATTGTTCAAATCCTGGTCAACATTTTGATCTAGGACATGTTCATCATCATGGCAATCCTGACGCAGAAGATCAGTAAGATGAAAAAAAATGTATTGACTTAGGTAATAAAAATAAAGTTTTCTTTTAATAATAGTCATGATGGTGATTTGGGAAACGTGAATTTTATATCAAAAGGCGATCAGGGTAAGATTCATGTTAATGTAAGGTCACGTGATGTAACGCTAGGCGACGGGAAACATAGCATCATTGGTCGAGCAATAGTAGTAGGATTAGTATAGCTTTTTGATATGTGTGGATATTCAATCCCGTTTTATATAATAGATTCATAAACATCCAGATGAAGGAAGTCGTTCTCATTCTGAAGATGGTGATATGGGTGCAGTAGTTTTTTGTTGTGACATAAAACACGAGTTTATAAAAGAATTGGTATAAAATGTCATTAAGTAATTTGAAAAATGATTTAACATGACTTATAAACTGTTGTAGTTATTACATGAAATAAATAATTTAGAAAACTACTTCAAAATCTATAAGTATTTTGAGACATACATTTACAAATTTTTAACTTTCGTGACCTGCCAAGGTCAAGAAAGTTTATAAAATTGGTCCTCGGCCACGAGCACGCATATTAATCATCGGCTCCAATTGGCCTTGACAAGCGTCTATCCAGATGACGTCATTTATGAGTAGTCCAAGATGATACACTGTTTGGCTTGCGGCCATGGGGATGTGCTGTGTCTGTAATGCGGTCAGGAATTTTGGATCAGCCCATCTATTTATTCCTTAGTCACCCGGTTTGAGCTGGCCTTGGGCAAGTTGTAGAATGAGGGGAGAGAAACCCTAGTAGTGAGATATGATCTTGACACAAATAGAGGAGTCACATTTTCAACTTGGTAAAAAAATTACATTGAAGTAAATAAATAATTTTTTTATCCTATTTATGTTTATGTATAGTGTCACGAAAGTTATCCATCTACTTGTTTAGTGTAAAACTGCTAATTAAAGGTAACAAAAGATAGTTCACCTATTTAGAATGAAATATGGTATGCTCTATAAAAGGATGTATTTAGTGTGTAAAAATGGTATTCCACCTAAAAGGTGCAAATTGACACTCAATGTAGACTCAAATGGCTGTAGAAATGTCCTTGAACATCACCACCTTCTGGGTATTGAATGTAACACCCTCTAGATGTCCGAGAAATGCAAATGACGTAAGGCTTACATGCACCCCGAGAATGTTAAAATAATAACCAAAAAGGTGTACAATCAGTTGCAACATTTTTTTTGCAGAATGCCGACACTCAAAAAGTTGTAGAAATAGGAAATTATATCAGTAAGGCCAAAATGAATCACTGAAATGTTCAAAAAGTTCAGGGAGTATCTGGTCACATATAATAATAATAATAGTTTATTCATGTAAAATGGTCGGTTATAAGAAGAGGGAATAAATTATCTCAAAGCATACATAACAAAACCACTGTCCATATAAATACGTATCAAAATTCACAACTATTAATAAATTCAATAAATTCACAGAAACTAGTAAATTAATACCAAGATCAAATGCCATAAACATGCAACTATAATAATCCGTGTGACTGGCTAGTCACTGTGATGTCATCCCTTTCTCCAAGCCCCCCTCTGTGTGACCCCTTTCCCACAGAGTCGTGAGTGTTGGGCAGTTGGAGAGAGAGCTGGAAGGTGAGCATCACCAGGCTGGGCTGGCAGCCCGAGCCTGGTGCTAAGGAGTTGATGCAAAGTGTGTAGTTGAACTGACGTCAGTGTAGTTATTCAACAGGCCATGGTAGCACCATGCCACGTCTGCCCTGAGTCTCCTAGCTCTTGGGCAGATAGAGTGTTACATTTGGAGGCCCGTCCTGGTCTTGTTGGCTGTGAAAAACGGCTGACTTGGACTGGAATTTCAAGAAAAGGGTGGGAAAGAAAATTTTTTTTCTCCTTTCATCTTTTTTCCTTTTGGTGCTGATGTGCCAGAAAACTGTCTATGGTGAGCACGGGCTGAAGGGGTAGATGCCCCAGCAATGGAGGAGAACTGAGTGGGGCAGTCTCGAAACGCAAAAATGGCTGTCACACGAGGTGGAAACCTTCAGCTGGGAATAACAAGCCACTTAGACAGTGTGAAAAACCAATATTACAATCGTATGGTGGAGAATTCACGGGAGTAATGGCTGATGCAGGGCTACGACAACTGAGCGGCGGAGGACTGTGCCGGCAGGCCTAGCTGGGTGTTAGAACCTAAAAAAGTCAATGGTAAAGTTTCATTGATGCAGTCACTTTGGCGGGTTGTCTATGGTATCGGAGTGCGGCCTACTACGTGAATCCGCCCTTACGGTGGAGGGAGTGGGAACGAAACGGACTACGGGAGCCGTCTCACACGATCCATGTCTGGGGGAGAGGGGGAATGGTCGGAGAATGTCGGGCATTTTCTGATGGTTCCAAGGAGTGGAAGTGGCGGGCAAAACACACACTCGTGATGGCTACACGAGTGGGGCAAGTAGACGCCAAAACCACTTGTAGTTTGGGATAGGATCCGTCTGCAGAGTCCGCTAGTATCCATCAACAAACTAGCACTAGAACATATTTTTATGTTCAAACATTTTTTTTGGGTTGGGAGTGTTTGTTTTTTTTGTATATTTTGGTTTTTGGTTTTTGTATGTTGATTGTGTGTGCGTTTTGAGTGGGTTGGTATTTTTTGTTTTGTATTTGTTGGTGTGATTGCCCCTTTAGGTTATTTTGTGTGTGTGTTGTGTTTTGTGTTTTTTTTATGAACGTATGTGTGTGAATGAGCATTGTTTGATTGTGTGAGTGCATTTTTTTTCGTTGCCTTTGCAATACTGTTGTTTTTCTAAATATTTTATGTGCAAAGTGTATTTCTTGGGAAAAATTTTTTTTCCCTGTATTGTTAATTAGTTGCGCTTCTTTCTTGAGGTGAAAAACTTTTTTCCAAGAATTGGAATAGGCCCTTTTCAGCACGTGACCGCGCTTAGAATTGTGGGTAGTGTTACCATAGTAACGTGCATAAACAAAAAGGTGGCAGCCATGCTGGATCACAACCAACATGTGTAGCATCGTATCACATCACGTTTTAAGTTATGGCACGATCCTTGTATTATAATGGTCTATCTGATGGGGTAAAAAGTCGGTATGAGGGGAAAATATCTTTAATTAGTGGCATTGATCCTTATACATTAAGTAAAAATGAATTTAATTTAAATGTGAACAACTTGCCCACAATCAATATCATTGAAATCTCCAACTTTCTTGTGACGAGAAAGAGTTGGATCACACATCAAGAAATGAGAGCATTTAAATCACTAAAAGCCTACAACAATTTTCTTAATGGATGGGTACTTGAAGTGTTATGCAAATCAATTGGAAATAATATTTTAATTCGTAGCAGAGTAAGTAAAAAATATTAATTCAAAATTTAGCAAATATTATAATCTCGATTTTTTTTTTATTGGTTCGACATTCAATGAGAGCAGCAGAAACCCCATTAAAGCCATGGGTAATTATGGATCAAGAAGGGGGTATTTTGTTTTGTCATTGCATGGCTGGGTAAATACTTTTTTCTATTAAAATAATACCGTAAAAAATACAATTTTGTTTTTAGTTTAGGGGAGGTATGTTCCCATGTTGCTGCTACTTTATTTTATATAGAAGCAGTGACAGCAAGCAGAGATAACACTAGTTCAACCAGTATGCTATGTGCTTGGAATGTCCCTAAACCTGTGAAAGAGGTAACCTGTGACTTCTTACACCACATATTATGCTTAATACTCAACTGTTATCATTTTATACAGATTGAATATAAGCCCATAGCTGATATTGATTTTTCATCTAACTTAAAGCTGCAGGAAATCAGAGAGGGAAAAGTAAATACTGAGGATATAGATTTTGAAGTATATAAAAAACAATTTCTACCCTCAGTAGATGATGTCAATGCTTTTCATGACGGATTAGCAAGTTGTGGGACTAAACCTGCAACTCACTCAGTTATGGCAAACTTTTCACACATATTTAAGACTGTTGACACATCTAGTTATCTCACTGGTTTGTATTCTAGTGACAATACAAAACTCACATTTAGTGAACTACTAGATAAATGTAAACAGATTCGAATTACAGCTAGTTCAGAGCTAGCTAGGCAGATAGAGCTCAATACTAGGCAACAAGCTGCATTCAAAATGTGGCATAACATTCGAATAGGATGAATAACTGCCTCTAGATTAAAAGCAGTTTCTGTTACAAATGCAACCAGTCCTGCAAAATCTTTAATTAAAGCCATATGCTATCCTTCTGAAATGAAATTTTCTACAAATGCAACCCAGTAATTTCAATTTTCTCATTGAACACCTCTGTTTTTACATTTTACTTCTTTTTCTACTTAAATCTTCAATATTCCTGCCAAATCGTGTTTGAATAGCAGGAATTCTAAAATATGATTTGGTTGTCTCTCTAGACTTACGATTAGAGCACCCAACTACACAACAGAAAGCCATCGGTCTATGTTGTGATCCAGCGAGGCTGATTGATCACATGACCTCGCGCTGCAGGGAGCCTATGACGCGTACAGAAAAGGGTCTATTGCCAAAAAGGTTCAGTGGCAGATCACTCTTTGGAGTGGCCACTTAAACCTGCCTACAAATGCAATACCCTACCCACAAGGGACACAATTAGAAGTGATAGGTCACATAGTGCAGGAAAGTAAAATCACTGCCAATCCTAAAAAGATTGAAGCTATTGTCAACTATCCAAAACCTACTAATCTAACAACGATTCAGGGGGATGATAGGTTACTTCGGCTCTTTCTTCAACAACTTTGCAAAATCTTTTGAGATTTTTAGGCCGTTTATGAAAAAAGAAGCTGATTGGAGCAAGTGGAATGAAAGACATGATATTGCTTTTGACGAGTTGAAACATATGGTGGCTGACCCCACTATGGCTTGACGATTCCCTGATTGGCAGCAACCTTTCATATTGCAAACTGATGCTTCATATAGTGGATTAGGCACTTGCCTAATGCAGCTCGACGAAAAAGGGCAAAGAACACCTATTGCATTTGTGTCGAGATCACTTAACAAAGCCAAAAAGAATTACTCGGTTACGGAAATTGAATGCCTAGCTGTGGTATGGGCAGTTAAAAGATTCAGAATGTATCTTGAATTGATGCCGTTTTTCGTCGAAACGGATCACTTAGCTTTAAAGTGGCTCTATCAACAGAGAGAGCCGAATGGGAGATTAGCCAGATGGATACTTTCTCTTGTGGATTACAAGTGCACAATTATTCAGTGTTCAGGCCCTCAGAACCGAGTGGCTGACGCTCTGTCAAGGGTGCCAATCGATCCAGCTCCATCTGAAAGTGAAGATGATTGTCCTTTGGTTGATGAATCTTGCTATTGTGGGTTTCCAGATGATCCAGACGACTGGCCTATTCCGAAAATAATATCTGGCCATCGATTCAAGAAACTTTTGTATTTATCTTTAGAAAGATATTGTCCTTATTTCATAAAAAAATTACAACTGCGACACGAGTTGAAAAAAGCTCGTAAAAAAGCTAAAAAATTAAAAAGCAAAATAAATGTTTTTGCACCTTTAACTCCGACGTCTCCGGCTGGGTCCGGGAGATGAGATGATTCAATTTCAGCGGGAGTACCAATTCAGAACCCTACGGGAGGTGTAACACCTACAAGAGTTAGGCCAATACAGCCTACTCCTCAAGCTTCCTCCCCAGTTCCCCTTCCAAAAGTTGGAAGGCCTTGTATCATTCGTACAGGAAAAAAGGGAAGTCCTAAAATAATTCGAACTTATCTTCCAGGTCTTTTAATGGTTCCTCCGCAGGTTTCTCCAATTCTTCCCGGTTCGCCAGTTCCGCCTCGTAGGTCTTTGAGTCCAACTCGTCGCACTCCACCAACTACACCTACTTTTTGCACTCAATTAAAAGGTAAAAGGAAAAGTAGAGTTGATAGAGTTAATGTTTCTACATCAACTGATGAGAGTAACGTGGGAGAAAGTCCACCAGACGTTTCTCCTCCCTCTCATCCACCACCACCAACGATATTACCACCTGCTGCTCAAGCAGGACCATCATATAAGTTACCTACGCCTCCCCCATGTTCTCCCACAAGAAGAACGTCGAGGAGACTTGACAACGACTTTGAAAGAGTGAGACCAAGTCAAGCTATGGTCCCTCCAACTTGAGATGACATTTCAAGTTCATCTGACGAGGGAGATGGTGTTTATCCATTACCACCTTCTCCCCCACGACGTGCAACTGACTCTTATCGGCCCTCGACTTTAACTTCACCTGAAGGAGCTGAAGGAGGTGTTTCACCCCCGCCTACGCGTGTTACACGTTCAGGAGGCAGTTCTCGGCGAAAAACACCTGATTATCGAGAAAGAGAAACTGATGAATCATTTCAGACAGCTGATGATGATGCTGAAACTTCACAGTCTCGACGAGATAGATCAATTGAACGTGTTGTTATACCAATTCCAGAGTACCATGAAGGTGCTCTGGTACCGTCCATTGACGAGGTAAAGGATGTCCAACGTAATGATCCTTTCAGCACGAGTCTTCTTCGATATTTCGAAGAGGACTATCACGACCCTGATATTACAGTTCAGAGAAGAATTGATTTCTATTTCAGAACTTACAGATTGTATAAGGGATTAATTACACGATATCCTCGTGTAAGACCCGAAAAATTACGTACTGTAAGACAAATCTATCTACCTGCTCCTTTACGTCAACGTTATTTTATAGCCTACCATGTGCCACCTACAGCAGGGCACATGGGAGTGGAAAAAACACTAAAAAGGTTACAAAATCGTGTAACTTGGCCCTCTATGAAAGATGATATTAAGGAGTGGATTAAACATTGTCCACAATGTCAGAGGGCCAAACCCCTAAAAAAAAAACCTGCTGGACTTATGATAATGCCCAAACCACAACGACTTTTCCATACACTTTACGTGGATTATTACGGAAAAAAGCCAAAAAGTTGCTCTTGTGATAGTTGATGCTGCTTCCAGATGGTTAGAGATAGCATTAACCGAAAACGCAGAGATTGGTACCACCGTCGTCCAGCTTTATAAATGTGACAGACAATGCGCCGATGTTCAAATCCAACGAATTCGTGGCACAATGTTTACAGATGGGAATTACTAATCGATATGTGTCACAGTATCACCCTCAAAGCAATTTAACTGAAAGGCTAAATCAATCGTTGAAAACCTGTATACTGGCTTATATCGACGAACACATTGATTGGGACTTGCATATTGGCTGGTTCCAATTTGCAATTAATTCCGCATACCAATCGTCATCGTAGAAATAACGGAAAATCATCACAAGGGCCCGATGAAGGGGATCGATTATGACATCGATGGCCTCTATCCGCGATCACGCGGCAAAAGGCCGTGTTTCACGGCGATTTGCTAAATAAATGCTACCTGGTACTTTTGCCTGAATTTCGATTATTTTAATGCTGGCTAGGTGGTATTTAATGATAGAATAAGTGAATATAACAGTAATATAATGGAATAAAATAGTTTTCACGTGAAAAAATGTTGAAATTTGGTAAAAATACCGAGTTTAGTGAATTTTGCGTTAAAGTGGAACTGGAAGTAGACCATTTTAAGTTGACTTTACTGATTAACACGTCACTAAAAAATGGGTAACGTGTTGAGATAGCAGTAATAGAATAAGTTGAAACTATTTTTGACTAAAAAAGCAGAAATTTTTGGAAAAATACCAAATTCAAGAAAAATTTCAGTTGGGTGTCAGTGAGGTGCCTAGCGTATCCACGAGACTCCACCAGCTTTGTCTAGCATTTGCCGCAGATTCACCGTGTCAAACCACCCTTACCTCCTCGCGGTGTAACGGTAGGCAAACTGACGCGAAATTCACGTGACAGCTGCCGTTTTACTGCCTCCGTGGTTCACGCGGATGCCGCGATCAATTATCAAGAACACCTAATTTTAAAATTATTTTTTGGTAGCAAATAGCCTAGGCCTTATGCTACATTTGGCCGTATTTCATTTTTGGATGGTGGGTTCATCTTACATTTAACATGGGGTTCTATGGGCCATGATAAGTCCAACTCATTTGCCACTAGAGTGTGTTTAAACGTGTTCAGAAATCCTCGAAGCTGCATTCGTCATTCTTCGAAGGACATTCTTCCAGGGGAGAATATAGGTGCTCGCAGAGGTGACTCAGTAATGAAAATATTTTTAGATAATTCCAAAAGTCTGTCACACACAACTAGCCATCGTCGCTGGCGAGCAGGAAAGTGGTATATCGGTGGTATCGTAAGAAATTGGTCGATGTCTCTGCGTAGCCGTCCCGACTCATCTAAGGTGGTGTGATGATTTAGGAGTTCGTTGATAGCTTCTAGGCTCAAAGCCACCAGGACTTCCACCTTGATGTCCATTGGAACGTGTTAAGTTGGCGAACCAACTGGGCACGTACCTGTAGAATCAAATACGGGTGATATCCCATGTCCACTCGATCAAAGAAGGGTAAAACCAAATCGACATCTAAGTCTGGAAATTGTACCCGGTCCTGCCTATTGTGAGGCGGGACACGGTTGTGGGGCGTAGTGGTGAATGCCTCGGATGGAAAACATTGGCCTTCTGGTCGAGCGTCATCCGTTATCATCGACTCGAGTCGCATAAGAATGGACTCATAGTCGAAGGGAATTGATTGTCGAGCAGGACGAGCTGGCGTTATCACATTAGATACTCCCACCGTGACAATGGTCGTGAACGGAGTCCAAGCGGTGGTAATCGGTCGAGAGCGAGATGAGGTAGTTTGAGTAGGTGCTCGTGAACGGGCTGGAATAGTGGAGGTTGAAATTGACACAATAGGTATATGTTGCGAAAACACCGTTGTAATAAATGGTTCAATTGACGTAATGGTAGTTGTCGTCATCGGGATAATTTTCTCTTCGGTATTGGTAACATTAGTTGAGTCCGGTGGATTTGGCGAAGTTATCTGGCCCCTCAATGCCGAAATCATAAACAATATCAGCCAAAAAGTTAGCATTTTGGCACTTAATCCCTATTGAGAGATAGAAAATTAATAAAATGATTAATATAGACTATGTTCAGAAAAGAAATATAAAGTCAAAGTCGAAGAAAAGTAAAGAATGGAAAAATGTTGGGATTTAGCTTCTTATTTGCCACCACAACTTCCTTAGACATGTATTCTTTAATACAAGTGTTTATTTGTTAC
>JAQGAS010002443.1:0-10505 GCA_034686365.1 Pachymerium ferrugineum
TTGTTGTCCCGTCGCGTATGGCCCTGGTAGCCGCTGGCGACGTTAAGCTCCATTTCTTTCTTTCTTTCTTTCTTTCCATCACGCAATGTAAACCAACCAATGGGACCGGGCGTCGCTGAAAAGGCTGTTGTGAGGGCTGCTGGTAGCGCCTACCGCGCGAGTTCTCCCGAAACAAAGAAGATGCTTGGGCATCCTTAGCCATCTTCCTCGCCTCGGCGAAGGGAACCCCGAATAAATGGCCGTCTGCGGGTCGCATATCCTTGAGAAAATATCGGATATCAGCTTTTGCCACTTCCGCGGCGTTCAAAGCCCGCATGGTTGACATCAAGTACGCAGCAGTAAGTGAACAATTCATCATATCTTGCGACATAGATCGTAATTGTTTCAGTTCGGGTGATGGGGCTGCATGATAGAGCTGGCTTGGATTTGCACACTGTGCAAGAGCAATATGGTCACCGACCTCAAGGACTAGCATGTGGCCAACAGGCGAGCTTCTCTGTCCCTAGCCGCCCGTCGCAGCTTAAGGTTTGGGGCCAATTCTTTTGGCATCTCGGGAATGGCAAAAATCGACATATCGTCGATGCAGTGTGAATGTGAACCAATTCATCAACTTGATTTTTGGTTAGACGCGGTAAGGCTTTCAACTTTTTAAACCAATCTACCACCGAAGGTCGAGCTGACCACAGGCTGGTTTCTCCTTAACTTCCTCGAGTAAATCTCCCACAATATCCGGGCTTGCTACGCGGGGAGGCGGGGTGGGAGACTTATCCTTACCCGCTGCGGACGCATGCGAAGGGTAACGGCGGGATCTGTTGGACGTGTGGGAAGAATAGCGATGACTACGTCTGGAGGAGCGTGATGGAGAGCGGCGGTGCCGTCTCGGTGGAGAACGCGTATAAGAGCGTCGAGATTCCCGCGAATCTATACCGGAGAAAAACTATGTTCCTTTCTTCTGTCCGTGCGATGCCTTTTCGGCGCCGGAGACGGAGATCGAGAAAAGGAAAGGGAACGTTGTCGGCGTGACATTCTGGCTAACTTGGAAATGAGTTTCTGTGTTTTTGGTGAAATCCAAACACACTTCCGCATCGGCTGAAAGCAAGAAGTGGAATGGAGTTGGTATGCAAGGGTGAATGAGTCAGGGTGCAAAATTTGGGAAGGGGAAAAAATCTATTGTTTTCTCCCCTTTTCTAAGTATTAGAAAGGTAAGTCCTTAGGTCCTTTATACTTTTAAAATGCTATAATTCGGCTGATTGCTGGAGGCAATCCTTCATCGCAGTTGCTGAATCACTCGATGAAGAATTAATCCTATTGGTTATGGTTTACATAACGTGATGGAATGTTTTCAATTTAAACTAAATTACGGTTTCTTCCATTGCACCCCCATGCTGAACACAGGCATGACGTATGAGAAGCCTCGTAACAAGTTGTGTAATACGTCCATCTCTTTGGCGTTATACTGGTAGTGGCTATAAACGCTGTCGCCTGGCCACAGGTACATGGAAATATGTATTAATTACCAGGCCATCAGTGGCCTGTTCTATAATGACCAATATACTACAACAGCCAATATTTTTGTCGCCCGGCAGCCAATAACAAGCCCTATAGTGGCGCGTATCAAAATATACTCTCGCTTCAATGCCATTGAAAGCAATTCTTCCCGTAAATTTTCACTCCACTAAAGTTATGTGGCCTAGAAAACTAAGCTGGCAATGAATTTTGTACTTTTGTTTACCTGTGTGGAAGATCCATTTGCACTTTTATAATTTTGATTAAAATTATTACCATCGCCATCCATTATGGCTTATACTGGCCTAAGCCACTATGGTTATACTCTTCATACGCTGTAACGGCCGTTTTTCCTGTCGGCATTTCGTAGCCAGTACAGACAGGTTGGACTGTATTATATTGCTCACAGGTGGTGTGTATATTTAATTCAACTGAGAAAATTTGGTAAAATTTTAAATTATATAACCCTTCACTTTATTAACATAGAATTGAACATACACAACTGTACAATTCAACAAGAAATTTTCTAAGTATATTGTTACACATGCTTGGGGAACGTTAAGATAATTCGTATTCATTAGGTTCAGCTGTAGGTTCAATATTTGTTTGAACTGAAGTGTACGGTTTTTTTTGTCTCAACTTACACAACAGTGTAAAACATATTACAATTACAATCAAAATGATTGGTATCGAAATCAACAAATAAATTGAAATTGAATTACTCGGGGAACAGTTCTCTTTGTCCAATTCGAATAGGGAAATATATTTCGAGGATTTTGAATCCCAACAATCAACCTCATGAAATGTAAAATTTCTTAATTTATTTAACAATGGCGTTAAAGTGCAATTACATTGAATTGAAGTTTCCTTAAAGGTAAATAATTTTTCCACCATTAATTCAGAGTTTTGACTGATATTAATTAACACTTGTAATTTAATTGGATTAAAACTTAAATCGAGTGATTGAATATCTTTACTGAAATCAGTGTAAAATTGATCATCCAATGTGGAAATATTATTGTACTTTAAAGATATACTTTGGGCTCCTACGGCTTCTGATATAAATTGTGACAAACAACAATTGTGGCATACAAATTCTTGCACACTACTGTAAGGCAATAACCACCTATTATAAAAATCTGTAATGCAATTATTAGAAAGATTAATCATTAATTGAGCATAGGGAACTCTTATATTTAATGGATAAGTCAAAGTAGTGATGTTATTGTTTGAAAAGTCACAGCGTAGATAAGATGTAGAATTAAAATAGAGATTAGGGAGTTTAGTGAATTGATTATTATTTAATTTAATATCCATTAAAGTGGGAATATATTCGAATATGTATTCTGGTAAATAAGTTAATTTATTATTACCTAAATCAATTAGATTTAATTTAGTTAAACTACGAAAGAATAAATGTGTTGGCAGTCTTTTTAGTTGATTGTTTTGTAACTTTAATGTTCTAAGTTGATCAAGATGCACAAATAAATTGTCATGTAAAGATGATAGTTTGTTATTACTTAAATCTATATAGCGTAACCAATTTGTTTGATTAAGTGATGTGTCAGGAATGTTTGTGATTTGGTTGTTAGACACATCAAATTCTTCAAGCTGTTGAGCATTTCTAAGAAATTTTTTTGGGATCTCAAATAAATAATTATTGCTTATATTTAGGTGGTTTAAATTGGTCATATTTATTAATAATTCCTCGGGTAAAAATATCAATTCGTTTCCTTGCAATTTTAATTTTCTCAAATAATGTGTGTAACTGAACACATCAGGTTCAAGGTTTGAAATGTTATTACTTGAAATGTCAAGGTAGAGCAGTTTGGTATTGTTTTGGAACAGTCGGGATGGCAGTTGGGAAATATAATTGTTGGAAATATCAAGTGATCTAAGATGGGGGTTATTGTTGAATACCGAGTCTGATATATTCGAAATTAAGTTATTGTTTAAATATAAATTTCTTAGGTAGGGTAAGTGGTGAAATAAATGTGGATCAAGTGTTGAAATCAAATTATTATCGAGATACAGAGACGATAAAGAACTGAAATTTGTGAAATCATTCATATTGATGTGTTGGATTAAATTATTTCTTAGTGACAATTTAATCAATTGGGAAAAGTTGGGGATTTTAGTCATTAAGTTGTCATCTAAAAACAAGTCTCTCAATCGTGGAAAATGTTTTTGACTAACACCTAATACATCAGTTAATGAACAATTCGTTATGTTTAGGGAGAAGGCATTCATTATTGGTAAATTGCTTATATTCCATGTACCTAAAACTATATTAGTCAGGTGAATTTTCTTTTTTCCTTTCAATGATGATAGAGCAACGTCTAATGAATTAGGATCAACAGTTTGTTCAATTCCTACCAATTCACATTCATAATCCATTTTCCATATGGTGAAAGAAATTTTTTGACTGCTTCTGTTAAAGCAATAACCAACTTTCTTTCTTCTAGCACGAAACACTTTAAAAATATTTGGTGACTCATCAACTTCTTGTCTGGTTTCATTAGTGAACCTCATACATTTACAAAGGTTATCCATTTCCTTGCATGTATCTTGACCGTTTCCACAAAAAATTGTTGAACCATTAACTTTTTGTCCGGTTATATTTGGAGGGTTTCCACAAATGAATGTATCTTGATCGTTTCCGTTTTGGTTGTCTTGACAAATGAGTGCTGAACACTTGATTTCATTTCCGTTGGATTTTGAAGTGACGCATAAAAATGAGAGAATTACCCAATAAAATTGCTTTGCCCGTAACATATTGATCAAATAGCAGGAAATCTTGGTATTTAAAAAAAAATAAATAAATAAAAATTCAGCTCTAGTACTATGTTTACATGCACCAAAATAATCCCTTCCCAAGATCATTCTGGAAGGATAATCCCAAACAGTGTCGCGTTTACATGAGGAATAAGAGTGGGGTTAGTGCAGGGAAGTGATCCCCTGCTTCGGTGCCGTTCAACGGCTTTTTTTTTAACGTACGTATTGATGTTAATTTCATCAAAGGCCAAATAAAAACCACCTGGCTTTGTCGATACATGAGTATTAAATAACTTTGTAACGGTTCCACCGCTAATGTAACAGGAATTTAATTGCAATGTATCCGTTTCTTGCGGCTCCAGTTAGATCGGTAGCCATTTTGAAACTGTGCATGTAAACCATGGAGGTAAGAGAAACACCTTTTTTTTCTCTTACCTCCACGATGTAAACAGTATAGGAAAATTTAAGCAAGGAAATATTCTCAATTACCTCGTTCGACGTAGAGTTGTAGCTTTTCTATCATTGACTGTGTAACAACAAGATTTTCAAAGGCTGAAATTTGCGACACACCTCACTAACACGTTCCTAAGAGGGCGCTCTCCAATTTTTATCTTCCTTATCATATGACTCATTTTTTTGTTATCACATTTTTATGCGTACGGAAGCCTGAATGGTTCCGCCCTACTTGCTCGCACCTTTGGTGCAGCAAGTTGGGCGAGGACCATCTTAGGCTTGTGTACGCGTTCGCCAATGATAACTGATAATCGCTAGACCACGAGTGGTATTTTTTACGAGAATTCCACGAGTTTTGCAACTTCCGATGAACTGACAAGAAAACCAGCCAAAAAAAAAAAAAAAAAAGAAAGAAAAAATAATTTCCTAAAAGATGGTCCCGTGGAATATTATTACGTACAGCTACGGGGACTTTTATGATGTTAAAATTGTTGTTGGTAAGTTTTGCAAAATTTATTCGAAACATTTTCAATTCACAAATGTGTTATTAAGCTAAGTTCATGTATTAAAAAGAGATGCATTTTTCAACTGTAGCACCTGTGAAGCGAGAGCCAATCAAAAGGCTGCTTACATCAGGTTTTCGTTATACCAAGATGGCGCAAAAGACGACGTCGAGCTCGTGTGTTTTTCGGAGCAAAATATCTTGTTATTAAGCGATGGGATGTAACGAAATTAATCCTTACCTCAACGTTTTAAGGCATTGACCGTTGGAACTAAAAAGAATGAGTTTGCTGAACTTCTAGACAAGAGTGAGTTTAAATCGTCCGTATAAACATCATTCTAATGCCGTTTTATTAATTTATAATTTTAATGTTTCAAGTTCTGTAAGATTTACAAAAAAGTTGTCTGGCAAAGACGAAATGTTGTTACTGCTTAAATCTATGACGCGTAACTGTTTAGTTTGATCAAACAAGTTGTTTGGAATGTTAGTGATTTGGTTGTTAGATGCATCAAAGTATTTAAGATCTTTAGCATTTATAAGAAATTTTTTTGGGATCTCAAATAAATAATTATTGCTTATATTTAGGTGGTTTAAATTGGTCATATTTATTAATAATTCCTCGGGTAAAAATATCAATTCGTTTCCTTGCAATTTTAATTTTCTCAAATAATGTGTGTAACTGAACACATCAGGTTCAAGGTTTGAAATGTTATTACTTGAAATGTCAAGGTAGAGCAGTTTGGTATTGTTTTGGAACAGTCGGGATGGCAGTTGGGAAATATAATTGTTGGAAATATCAAGTGATCTAAGATGGGGGTTATTGTTGAATACCGAGTCTGATATATTCGAAATTAAGTTATTGTTTAAATATAAATTTCTTAGGTAGGGTAAGTGGTGAAATAAATGTGGATCAAGTGTTGAAATCAAATTATTATCGAGATACAGAGACGATAAAGAACTGAAATTTGTGAAATCATTCATATTGATGTGTTGGATTAAATTATTTCTAATTGATAAAGTGACCAATTGGGGAAAGTTAGGGATTTTAGTCATTAAGTTGTGATCAAAATACAAGGCTATCAATAGTGGAAAATGTTGTTGACTATCACCTGCTTTATCACTTAAGGAACAGTTCATTATGTATAGGAATTTGGTATCCATTACTGGTAAATTGCTTATATTCCACACACCTAATACTATATTACTTATTGTAATATCTTTTTTTCTTTTCAATGATGAGAGAACAATGTCTAATGAGTTGGTATCCACATTTTGTCCAGTTCCTTTCAATTCCCAATCCCATTTATAATCCCAATTCCATATGGTGAAGGAAATTTGTTGACTGTTTTCTTCAAAGCAATCACCATGTTTCTCTTTTTGTGTTCTGTTAAGTATTAAGGTACAATTGCAAAGGTTATCCAATTCCTCACATTCTTCTACATTGTCTTGACAAATGAGGGTTGAACAGTTGGTTTCTTTTCCGTTTGATTTAGAAATGAAGATCAGGAATAAGAGAAAGTTCCAATGTTTTGTTATTTTCATGTTGATTAACTGTTATTGAAAATTCTCATTTTTAAAAGTGAAATTTCAGCAGGAAGAAATGTTAATTCCCTGATTCAACGGAGAGTTAATAGTGAGAATTTCTTTTCAGTTTGTTCTTAGAATCTATCAATTTACTCGATAAGTAGTTTTTAAATAGATTTTTTTATCTTTAGTGTAACTCGATTCTCTAATCTCTCTGGTTGCATATTCATTTTTGTAAGACTAGATATTGAAATGACAAAGGTTGCCTTTTAAAAATTCTTCTGCAAGTTCAAAGAATTTAGTTCAACTATCTGATTTGATAAATTATTTTGATTTACATTATGTCAATTTATTAGCTTAGAATAGTAGAAGGTTATTGGGTTCATTTCAATTTTTGGTTCAATATTTGAATCAATTAAAGCTTTTGATATACTATCTAATGAATTGGCATCAACATTTTATTCATTTCTTTCCAATACCCATAACTACACCGTGGATTAATCCACACGGTGAAGGAAATTTGTTGACAGTTTTCTTAAAAACAAGTTTTTTTTTCTGTTTTAACTTGTAAATTCGGATCATTTGCACAAAATGTTGAACATTTCATCATTTCTTATAACCAAGAAAATTATCTTACTTGTATAATACTCATGTTGGTGAAACAAGACATTGAAATTACAAAGGTTCCCTTTTTAAAGATACTTGTACCAGTTCAAAGAATTTGTTTCATTTATCTGATTTAATTTGATTTAGATTAATGTTTCATCAATCTATTGTTATTTACATTTCGAGTGTCACCTCGAGTCTTACATTTAGCTACTACTCAAGATAAGTTTTGCGGCTAATTACCGAATTCAAATATTTTTTCTTGGTAAATTGCTTATATTGCGCATACCTAATGCCATATTGCTCATTCTAATATTATTTTTTTTTTCAACGATGAGAGAACAATGTTTATTGAATTGATGTCAACATTTTGTTCACTTCCTTCCAAATTCCAAAAAGTTTCTTCGCGTTTAGGCTTATACCACATGATGGGCTCATACCACACGGTGAAGGAAACTTGATGACGGTTTTGTTTAAAGCAATCACCAACTTTTTGTTTTGTTTTATCAATTATTTCACTACATTTACACAATTTATTTAAGTGTAATTTGGTATCCGGCAAATGTCGATCTTTTTCAGTAAATTCAGGTTTGTGTATTAATACTACCATCATAGCTACTTCCAAAAAGGTACCCTACCAGAAAATTTAAATACAAAGGTATATTAACTGGTTTTAAAATATCGGCATCAATTAAAAATATCAACGCGGATAAGAGTTTACTTGAATCGCATCCGACATCTGTTAATTTGTTCCTAACCCTTAGAAATTTTATGAATACTTAAAAATATTTCAAAACAGTTAAATCAAATAAAATTTCTACAATGAAATGATTTATATGATATATGTATATTTCTTTTTTAAATTTTGCAGAATAAGAAAATGTCCAACCGATGAAGACATGAAACGGTCGCCTGACAACGTAACAATGTATACATTAACAAGTACCACAATTTAGCAACAATCGGTTAGTCTCATTTTCTGTATTATTTAAAGGTTGCACGGTACAAAAATTTATTATAACAATGATGAAATTGGTAACTTTTGGGAAATTTTAACGTCCTTTTAAACATTATTTTCACTTTAATAGCAAACAGTGCATTTCTACAAACAAATTTCCACTTTGATTTGGGATAATGTTTATTTATTGCTTAATCGTTCCATTTTAACACTTATGTTAACTCAAGTGTACAATATTTTTTGTTTCAACTTACACAACAGTGCGAAACGTATTACAATTACAATTCAATTGATTGGTATCAAAAACCACAGATAGATTGAAACTGAATTTATTTGGAAAACATTGGTTTCGGGTGAATCTCAATATATTTTCTGTTTTCCCATTTTGATAACAAGTTAAACTTTTTACATTGTAAATTGAACCACTTAACAATGCATCATTCATTTCACAATTGCAAATTAATGGGTTACCACGTATATCAAATGTTGTGTTCATATCTAAGAAATCGAAGTCATTTAGGGTGTTGAGTTGGTTATTGGATATATCTAAATGAATTATTTTAGACCAAATTGGATCTGACTTTATTGGGAGGAATGTAATTGAGTTATTTTTTAAATTGAGGTTGAAATGAGGAATAGGAAGTTGAGTTAAATCTGGAAATGTTGTTAGATTTTGGTTATTACAATTGACTTGCATCCAATTTGGCTCGTCTAAACTCTTGACTAGACATTCGCATTGTTTTGGGCATCCATTGAGATAATTACAATACAAATTATTTTCATCTAATTGAAATTGAAATATTGGAATAAATTTTGAGGATTTTGAATCCCAACAGTCAAGCTGAAATATGAAATTTCTTAATTTTAACTCATTTAACACTGGTATTAAAGTGCAATCACATTGAATTGAAATTTCCTTGACGGTGAATGATTTTTCTTTGATTACTAGAGGATTTTGAGTGGTTTTAAACAACACTTGTAATTCTACTGGATTAAAATCTAGGTCAAGTGTTTTCAAACTCCGTGTTAAATCGGTGTAAAATTCATAATCTAATACGGAAATGTTATGGTATTTTAGAGGTGTATTTCTGGTATCAACAGTTTGTGATATAAATTGAGACAAACAACAATTGTTGCATACAAATTCTTGTACAATGAAGGAATTAATTTTCCTTAAGTTTTGAATGCAATTGTTAGTAAGATTAATCGTTAATTGAGTATTTGGAGCGTATATACTTAATGGATAAGTCAAATTAGTGATTATATTGTTTGAAAAATCGCAGCGTACAGAATATTTAGATTGAAAATTGAGGTGAGGAAGTTGAGTGAATTGATTATTATTTAACTTAATATCAATTAAACTGAGAACAAATCGGAATATGTATTTTGGTAAATGAGTTAATTTGTTATTACCTAAATCAATTAGATTTAGTTCAGGTAAACTTGTAGGGAATGAATCGTGACTCAATATTGTTAGTTCATTATTTTGTAATTTTAATGTTTCAAGATTTTTAAGACCGAAAAATAAGTTATCTGGCAATAATGATAGTTTATTATTACTTAAATCGATGTGTTTTAACTTTTTAGTTTGATAAAACAAGGAGTATGGAACGTCCGTGATTTTGTTGTTAGATACATCAAAGTATTTAAGATTTTTAGCATTTATAAGAAACGTTTGTGGAATCTGAGTTAAATAATTATTACTTATATTTAGGGAGCTTAAACTTACATTTATTAACAAATCTTCTGGTAAAAATTTCAATTTGTTTCCCTGTATTTTTAAATGAAACAATTTGGGTGTGTAACTAAATAAATCAGGTTCAAGGTGTGAAATTTTATTGTATGATATATCAAGATACCATAAGTTGGAATTGTATCGAAACACAGTAGATGGAAGGTTAGAAATGGCATTGTTTGAAATGTAAAGTTTTCGTAGGTTGGTATTGTTGTGGAACAAAGTTGATGGCAGTTGTGAAATATAATTGTTAGAAATATCAAGATGATATAGTTTAGGATTATTGTTGAATGCCGAGACTGGTATGTTTGAAATTGAGTTATCGTCTAATTTTAAAATTTCCAGATTGGGCAAGTGGTAAAATAAATATGGATCAATTGTTGATATTGAGTTATTGTTTAAATTTAAATTTTTCAGATTGGGCAAGTGGTGAAATGAATGTGGAT
>JAQGAS010002444.1:0-10500 GCA_034686365.1 Pachymerium ferrugineum
AACGCAATGAGCGAAATCAATTTTACCTGTAGCTGCTTCAGCAATGCCCTAGATCGAATGAAAGATAGCCGGATCTTGTATACCCTTGTTCAAGGGGCAAGTGTGATATCGATATAAGACTGTCAGCACTTTTATCTTTGCTGCTTTTGCATGTCGTAATAGTTGTCACATCAATGGGAATAAGCCATCCCATGAATTAATTTGCTGCGTTTTCTTTGGCTGAAGTTTGAATAGTCATCAAGATGTTATTTTACAGCTAGTAGGTAATTGATCTTAGATCATTAATACGTTAGATTGACGTTGCTTTCGATACTATTCAGTTTTGTGTCCCTTTCTATATATCAATGAAATGAAGGATTTTGTTGTAAGGTAAATTACTTCTTTATTTACTCCTTTCAGAGAATTATGGCATACATTATATCAGTGACTAAATGTTTAACTGTACTCCTTATATCACATATTACTAAAATCTATAGTTATTTTAACAATATAACCACTTTTGGTTAATTTGTAATTAATGTGAAACGAGTCCTTTTTACTTCTTTCCAGATGCGACAACGCTAGCTGCTTTATTACGTTGGAAATTCCACAAATTTTATTTACACGATAAAGCGCCACACTACCGCAGTCCTGGGTACATGTATGTTTCTCATTATAATATCAGACAGTTTACACTTGAGTCTCTCCAGGCTGCAGGGTCATCGTCCAGTTGTAATACGTCTGACACTGGCCAAATCATACGCCCGAGTTGTGTTGGATGGATTAAGTCGTCGCCTCTTTTCCATTGACCAACGCAATCGGTGGCGATAATTCTCATTCCTAAAAGAAGTTTTTATCTTACTCGAATTTCTCCTCCGACAAAATGCAGTTTAACGCAACGTCCGGCTCATCTTCGTTTGCATCTTCGTTTGCATCTTCGTTTGCATCTTGTTGCCATTTTTATTTTTTCTATTTTCTCTGGGCTCTACATGATTATGTCCTTTACTTTCCTCATAGCCACATCTCTTAATTAAACGTCCATTACAACTCCTAGTCCTTGTTAATGAAAATCCATGAATTTTTATTTTATTTTTTATTTTTTTTTAATTGTGTTGTTTTGCTCTTTTCTTGCTGGGGGTAATGGTAATAGTTTCTAGCCGAGACTGGCCTCTCCACTCCGTCCCAGATTACGTTGTGGGCATGATGACGTGAATGTGCCAAGATATAACTAGGAGGCAATGCACATGAAACATTAAGGGCTCTTGTGCAGACGGGTCTATGAGCTCTAGAAATGGAAAGAAGAAAGTTTACGAATGGCGTGCACAAGAGGTGAGCTCACCTGTTTTCTGTGTACTAAGTGCACTTGCCTTGCCTTCCGTGATAATTGGGAGTGATGAGATTCATATTTTCCCGTATGTAAGAAGATACCACGCCGGGCCTGCTGAGCGAGGCCCCATGAGGTAACCGCCACCAAGAACAGACGTGAATTTGTCAACACGGATTGGCAGTGATTTTTCCATCCTGCACTATGTGACCTAACACTTCCAATTGGGTTTTGCATAATTCAGTTTTGCCTGCTTTCATGGTGAAACCAGAAGTGTCTAAAGCATGCAAAACTTTACAAAGATGTTCGATATGTTCGTCAAACGACTTGTAAAATACGATAATGTCATCGAGGTATACGAAGACAAATTTATATAAATATTCCGCTAGTGAAATATTCATTGCACGCTGAAGCGTGGCAGGGCCGTTTATCGGGCCAAAGGGCATGGGTGTATATTCGAATAAACCTCTGTGTGTTATAAAGGCTAAATGGCGTTCATGTCCTTTTTTCACAGGTATATGTAAATGTAAACAAACATTTTCGTTCACACTCTGTATATCTTTGATGTGGCGATCAAAATTATTATCGTCGCTCCTTCGGCGCGGGACCTTAGTGAGCGCCCCATCCGTTAAAGTTAACGAGGTCTCCTCGAGACCAGTCCGCGTAGCGATCAGTCCGTCGAGGCCAACGTCTCCTGCGTAAATGTATCGCTCTTGGGAAGTTAAGCCCGCAAAAGCAAACTATCCTTTTTCGAGATTTACGCGGAACGACTCGGTCAAATCCGGTAGGGCTCTCTCAACCCAAAGGGTCTTGCCTACACCCGGGTCCCCCCACAAATATAAACCCCTTCGGTCCCTTGGGGCTGATGGCGAACAATCTCTCTTTCGGACCCATTCCATCAGTTGAGCGAGCCAATTATCGTTTTGCTTCACCCTCTTACCCTCCATGGCCTCCCTAAGTCCAAGGTTGGCTCGAAGTCTGTGTTCTTCGAACAGCTTCTTTTTCTGATGGTGGACGAGGGTCTCTTTCAAATATGAGCGCTTGGACCAGTGATCAATCACAAAAGAGTCCTCCTCCAAAGGTACTCTTTCGTCCCTGTGGCGAGCCCAGTGGTGCTGCAAATTGGAACAAAAAAAATGAAAAAAAATTGGGATCTCGAAAATTGGAAGAAGAAGAATAACGCCGTACGGTTTGAAAGTGAAGACTCGTTTTCTTGACGGGGATCCCCTTTCCAACCGCGTTTTGGTCTTGCTTTGTCACGTAATGGATCTTTTGTATTCTCTTCGGAGCTGAACTGATTGCTTTCACGTTCACCCCGGCTCGTCTTCCTCTCAAAAGTTCGTCCTTGAACTTTCTTTTGATCACCCCCCACGTCGTCATTTGCTCGGTGTCGAGCAACGCGTGGAGGTGAAACTCGCGCTCCAACAAATCTCCCGCGCCAAGATTCAATCTTTCGATTGACAAGCCGTGTCGCTCCTTGCAGACTATGTACGATTTCGTCCATGGATCCAAAAAATCCGCCACTTGCTCACGCTCCAAGGTGCTTCTTGGAAGCGTGACCAAAAAACACCGCCCCGGAGTCAAGTTGGCATCTTCCTCGTCCCCCCACAAATACGTATAAACCTTTAGGTTCCGTAGGGCGGATGGTGAGCAATCTTTCTTCCGTGCCTATTCCATGAGTTGTCCCAACCAGTTGCCATCTTGCTTAACCCTCTTGCCAGCCAGAGCCTCCCTCCGTCAGAGTTCGATACGTTTCCTGTGCTCCTCAAACAATTTCGTTTTTTTTTTATCACTGTGGCAAACGAACCTTCGTGAAGCGATACCCTTTGTCACCACAAAAAAAAAAATCTTCTTCCAGAGGAACTTTTTTATCTCTGTGACGATAATAAGCTTTTGTAAAAAATTAAACACCGATATAAATTAATATGGAAGAAATTAATATTTAATTTAATTAAAAAAATTATAATACAATAATAATTCACAGAGGCGATTTACAGGAGCCCAGTGATGCTATAAGTTAGAAAAAAAAGGATTGTAGTCTCGGAAAAAGGGAGAAGAAGGGCAAATACCGTTTGAAAGAAAAGGCTTGTTATTTTCATGGAGACTGCCTTTCTACCCGCGTTTATTTCCTCCTTTGTGACCTAACGAATCTTCTGCACTCTCTTTGGAGGTGTGTTAACGGCTTTGACATTAACTCCGGCTTGCACTCCTCCTAAAAGTTCTCTTTTGAACTTATCTTTGACAACTCCCCACGTCATCGTCTGCTTGGTTTCGAGCGAGGCGTGCAATTGGAATTCACGCCTTAACAGATCCCCCATCCCCTGGTTTAGCTTTTCGATTTTCAAGCCGTGGCGTTCCTCACAAAACCAGAAAGGATTTGGTTCATGGGTCCAAGTAGTCCGTCACTTGCTCACGCTCCAAGTTGCCTCTCGGAAGCGTGACCAGAAAACAACGCACTGGGTTCTAAAGTCTCATCTCTGAACAAGTAAGCTGTGCATAAGTGTGGGCAATTAAATTAATATACGACTGCTGGTTCTTTTATTCGTTCCAATTTGTTTATCCGTTACTGGATTTCATCTTCATAAACTTCACATGTTCCACCAATCTTTGAGGTTAATGGCATGCTTGCTAAATTTTGATTCACAGTTAAATTCGACTTCATGAATAGGTAATTTTTCTGTCATAAGATTCATGCATTCCCCAAATAAAATGTTTTGCAGCGTACGGGTCCATTTTTTACTAGCAATCTTGCGACTTATTCAAATTAGCCGGCGCTACAGTGGCGCCGCTATCTGTATATCTTGTAGAGTGGAAAGGAGTTGCGAGAATCTTATGATTCCGATTTTAGATGTTCTTGCACTCTTAAAAAATGGCTAAATATGGTTTGGTCATTTGCATCCCGAAATCATGAGGTTCCTTATCAATTTTGCAGCCCAGCAAAATCCTTAGTTTTTCTACAAATAGATAAAAAACAAGAGATAGCTAATATGACCCTATTATCTACCGCGGTTTGTCACTTTGGTGGGCAGTGACTTCACTAAGGCGGTTTGTGAGCTAATAATTTACCTCGTGAAGTTCAGGATTTGAAAATTCGCCTGTCCCAGGTCCTTCCTATTTCGTAGCCCACCATTGCTAAATAATTTATCCTTCACTTCGCCATTGCTTAGTAATTTGGTCACAAAATAATTACGTTGAGACAATGCTAAGGATAATCTCCCTGGCACGCGGTTTGGTGCTACCACTGGCATATTTGATCATTTTTTTAATAAATTTTTAGTCATTTTGTAATCATTGATGAAATTTTAGCGATTTGATCAAAATTAGATCACATTAGGAACTCTTCTGACCTGACCATGCTGTCAGTGTTACAGCTATTAACAAAAAAATTGTGATTAAAAGGACTAAAAGATGACCCAAAAAATTGAATTAGTGACTGATGTCAATTTATTAATAAATTCACCACCAGGAGGAATGTCCACAAAATCTAGTAAATGCACTAGAGCTCACCTGGTGATGCTAGTGAAATATATGTATAAGCATTAGTTTCCTAAAATTATCTTCTGGCAGAATGCTTTTTGTGACTAACAATTTTCTCCCGTAAGCAGATTAGAAAGAAGTTGGATAAGAAAAAGTCGTTTATTCTCATTTCCCTTGGCACGCTCGCCACCCCTCACTGGCGACCCCTGCGAAGTGGGTCAGCACAAATTTACTCTTTTTTTTGTCCTCGAAGGTGTATGGTCCAAAGTTGTAATTCATTAGAATACAGTACAGAATTTCATATGGCTAAACCATTCTACGCTTACTGACACAAGTTAGAGTATATACTGTATATTTCATTTGAAGGGTGCCAATGTGTGACAAACTTATACTTTACAATGAGTCTTCTATGTGCATTGCTAATCAACGATTGACAACTCCATATAGCACCCAAATGCAGCTCATATAGGGTCAAATTTTTTACAGTGTATTGATGCTGTCAAACAACACTTACCAGTGGTGCAAGATTGGATAAGAAATATGTTTCATTATGAGCTAATTGATTTGCGGTATGATTTTCCGGGTCTGCTAAATGATCCTTGCAGATTCTTTTTGCAATGTAATCGCATAATGTAGTTTTGAATAAGGAGTTGATTTCCTTGTCTTGTACGTAAGGCGGTTCTTCTTCGTCATCTTCTTGGGATTTTTCTTCTTCGTCCAGAATGTTGTCTTCGGTTAGTCGTTCAAATACCCAACGAGGTATTCGTGTTTCGTGGTCGTATAAGATTTTAAATTCCGAGAATTCGCGGAATGTTTCATCGCTAGGGTATCCAATGCAATTAATCCAGAATTTTTCTAGTGTCTCTGCATCTGTTGGGTGCACTGCAGACCCTGTTCCGATTTTTAAATCTGTTGATGAATGCTTTATGACACAACCACAGAAATAACCGCTAAATCCTCCAAAAGCTAAATTTAGTTTGAGGATTATACGGTTTGTTGCAAGTTGCAACAATTCGCAAAATTTTATTGTAAAAAAATTTTCACGTGGGCACCAATTTTAATCAGATTTATTTTCCGATGTAATTCACTTCAATGCATTATTGTACCCAGTACTCACAAGTCAGCGGCAGTGTTCTTTATTACTGAAAGGTAATTTTCCCAAGATGACGTAATCCTTTAAAAGTCAGCGGTAAATTAAACAGTATCCTCCCAATCTGCTGATTGTTGTACGGGTGGTATTTTGAAGATCAACTAAAACTCATTCTAATTAAATAAACATTTGTAGAACTTACACAATTAAAAAAACAAAATTTGTTGCAATCATTTCAATGCTAATGTTTGCAATTCTTTTTAAAAGGTTGTTTCTGATTTGAATGTAAGTTGTTTCTTTTCCCCTTCCGTCTAAAGTTAAATACTGAAGTTTATTATTCATCCGTTAGAGGCCACTAGTTGTCAACATGGTTGATACGAGCAGTTTGGGCATCGTGTGTCCTAAAAATGCACATATATAACTAACAATAGGCATTCAAGCGATTACTTTATAAGTGATTCTGCACAATTACTAATAGTTTTATTTGAGAAAATTCGTTAGAAAAGATTGTTTGCCTGAATTTGTTAGAAACTACTTTGCGCGGACGGATCTAATCCAAACAAATGTGTGATACATGTATTGCGCATGCGTGTTCGTCGTTCATTCTTTCCCGGCGACAGCGAGAGAGTGGTTGTTTGCTCGTGTCCTTGATTGAAAAACGAGCACTTTTACTCAACTATGCTTAGTCTTAGGTTGTATTCATTTACACTGTGAGTAATTTAATCATTCTATTTGAAAATAACGTGCAAAGAAACTTAAATTAACGAAGAGAACGGGAGAGGAGTAGCAATCCTTTGTTCTCGAGTGGGTTTTTTCCATCGCTACTTAACCCTAATCAGATGCAAAAGCATGTCTTTACTTTCCACTCGTTAAAAATCTTCAACTGTTTTAATTTTCCGAATATCAGTTACTTGATATTTTTTCTCGATACTTGTTAATTTTAATGGCCAAAGTTTATAGTTTTTGGTCGGCGGACTAAACATTCCTTGGGAGTATATTCACTTTACCTGGAAGTTAGTCAATGGTGTTCCGAAAGTTTTTCAGGAAATGTATATAATTTCTCTCTTAATTTGACTACTCGTTTAATAATGTAGAGCTTTGAACAGACTTCATAAAGCTGTTTAGGTCACCAGTTACCGAGAGTACTTTATGAAGCGAGTAAAAGCATCTCTTAACTTCCTACTCATTTAAAACCTTCTAACTGTTTAAATTGAAGGCTTTAAATATCCCTCAACAGTTATTTCATGTGATGGTACTTGCAAATTGCAATGGCTAAAATTTGTTTTTGGTCGAATGTAATTCGATATTTGCAGCTGCATGTTTGATTCTTTTTTCAAGTCTCTTTTCAATTTTATTATACAACTTCTTGTGTGTTATTATGTGTTACATTTTTCCTTAAATTTTCGTATTCAGTCTCCAGTTTACTCAATCTGTCACTTTGCTTTTAGAAAGTAATTCGTCCAATGGCAGTTGAATAATAAACGCCCATCTTTTTAATGCTAACAATTTTCTCATACAAATTAATTCGTCGATTACAATTTTTAAAGGTATCTTTTGAATTGTTTGATTCCTTGACGAGTAATAAGTCTTAACAGCAGAAAATACTTATAATTGTGCATTTAAATAATCTAGATATCAATATCCAGAAATAATTTCTTCAACATTAAGATTTGTAGTCTTTGCTTAAAAAATGTCTAAACTCTCACAAATTTTGCCTTCGTTCATAATTTCCTTCACTCCTCGTGACTCGATTGTGTGATTTGGCCAGTTCCATCGTTCGATCTTTGTTATATCCTCCTTTAAACGTCAAGTGTTACCTCTTTTTTTTTCTTTTTTTTAAATTCTCTTTTAGAATCTTGTTTTGTTGTTGTGTTTTTTCTAATAGGTTGGTTAACGTTTCTGCGACTTAACTCCACACACTGCGATTTCGTTGTTTATAATGGATCAGTAACTGATTGCCACGAATGTCTGGCCGACAATACAGTTACGGTGGGATTTGAGATTATCTATTGTATTTATTCCATCGAGGTGTTGGGTCACCGTCTCATCAATCATGAGTTGGCTCTCTTCTCCCTTCGACTCGCTGAGAAGAAGGCAGGCAACCCCCGAAATATTAACATCTTCCAGGTGGGCCCGTACAGTTCCCGTGGCCGGTATGTGGGGGAGCAAACAACGGCCGACTCCACCATCTGGTGCGGTCGAGAAAGTTCCTGTATCCCAGCCCCACATAGCTATGAAGATAGCAACTTGTTGGAACTGCTCCTGGAAACCTTTCCTCGCTCACACCTGTTGGAAAGATTGACATTTAATATTAAATTCATTTGCTTGCAGCATGTTAAATTTTAAAATGTGCTGGAAACAGAAATCAATCAATCAATCAACTTGGTTGGTAGTTTTCATTGAATCTCTTCAGCTGTTGATCAAATTGCCTCATTGAACAATAATTTACTATTACAAATTTTAATGGCCAAAATTTATTTTATTTGGTCGGCGGGCTAAACATTTCTTGGGAATGGATTCACTTTACCTGGAATTAGTCTATTCGTGTTCCGAAGGTTTATACATTCCGAAGTTATATACATTTCCCTGAAATGTATAGAAAAGTAATTTAGAATGAGTAGGCTCTTTGATGTTTAGGTTTTAGTTACTGCTCTTGCAGTCTGCCACCTCCCACTTTCTTTTTAATTTTTGTCAGTGTTCTCTGAACTAAGTAAAAGTGTCCAACCTCTTACCGCCAGGTGATCTCTTCCTAGGTTCCTTTTGATGGTCTTCGTCCCTTGTTTTTTTTCCAAAATGACATTTGGATCAGGTTTTTTGTTCGTTTTAATTTTACACGAAGGTCAAGATCTGTTGTATTTAAAACAAACCAGGCCGAAATGACAAACATGCGATGCATTGTTTTAGTCAAGTTGCTTATTTTATTATGTTCATTGCACATGCTCTTCCTCTTTGCATTTATCTTTTTATTGTCATTTCAACTAAACCTTCGCTTTCATTAAAAGGCTTTCTAATAACTGACCTTATACTCTGGTCAGTAATTTCTGAAAGATGAAAATGTTTGCATAGAGGCGAATTTAAAACTTGATATATAGACCACAACTCAATCTTTACCACAAACCTTGGACGTCCAAGCTCAAACTGGAAAGAAAAAGGCAAATTATCATTAGGTATCATTAATTGCACCAGTTTTCTCACCTGCAAATGTTTTCAATTGCTATCAATATGCTGGACAAAGCACTAGCTCCTATGCGTGCAACATTAGCTTCTAACCTCTCCCATTCCTCTAGAAAAAAAAAAAAAAAACTTGGCCCACTCCCCTAGTTTTCGAGCTGGCTACAGGTCTGTAATCTATAAAGTTTATGCATAATGCAAAGACAATCTGGGCTTTGTTAGGACATAGTGGTAAAGTTTAAAACCCAACTGCGTCTTTATCGCGGCCTTGATATAATGTTTATAATTAGCATTCGCACGAAATGCGACACTTTAATATAAACAAATTGCTTTCTTGTATATAAGATAAGAAGTCCATAAAGGACTTCGGTCTCCAAGTAGTCAGGTGAATGTGCGGGTTTCAGCAGTCAGAGTAGCAACGGTAGTTCCAGCAAGTGATTTAGTATCGCCCATTGGACTATCCGGGGCGATAGATACGCCGGGATACCAGGACCGATGACTTCATTGTCTGTCAATGGTGGCGGTGAGGTGTACAAATCCTTGCTCATAGGGCAATGAAATTTTGTCGGGAATTTTCGAACAGCAGTCACCTTAGATTTGGTTAAATCGATCCCAAATCTTTTCTGTATAACACAGCTTGGCTCAGCATCTCACCAGTGCCTTAGCGCTAGATGAACATGATTCGGGTGCAGGTATTACTTCTGCAATTTTAATAGTTATAATGGAATTTTTTTTCAATTTACATAAGTCGAGTGCTTTTGCTTAGCTTATGCCTTATGCTTATGCTGAGCTAATTTTTGTTTTTTGAACGTTTTAGGATGGGAGAAAAAAAAAAGGTTTTTTGGAAACTTACCCAATCATAAGTTTTTCATTTTTGATGACAGTGTTGGTCATTATAGCCTTTCCTACGGTCTTAGCGCTAGATGAAAGCATGCTGTCGTCGGCTAAGGCCTGACGCAAGATGCTGAAAGTGTCCTCTCGATGAATTTAGTCCATTAAGACGTTCCATAAGCATGGCGCCAAGCACGAGCCGTACGGACAGCCCAGGTCAGCGTCCCTGGGTACAGTCAGATAAGTCCCCCAGCTCCTTTTCGAGTCCGAGGCGTGCTCCTGTCTAAGAATTCTTGACAGCTTCTCGTACTGAGGGCTGTAGTTTTTCAAGATCACTTAATTCGAATCTGTTGAGATGACGAAAAGCTCGTTCGCTACCATATCCCATGCGTACTTCAGCCAGTCTGGTAATGCTGTCACTACATACTGCCGTGAAGATGGGGAGGAAGATCACTGTTCGACATTATTTTTCATGCTTCATGTCGTGAAATATGGTGTTCGATTAATTGAAAAAACGAGGTCAACACTTAAAACAGTACCGATTATATCTCCTTTTTCATACTTTGTCAGGTAATTAATCAGAACTCACACCCATTATTTTTTCCTCCTCACTTCTCTCAGACCCATC